>APFE031379972.1:22661-40875 GCA_000404065.3 Pinus taeda | reverse complement strand
TCTAATTATAAATATATTATTGTTGATTAGGTGACATCTAGATAAAGTAAAGCAAAAGAAATTAGTTGACATCACTAACACTCAGATTAGTTGAAATTATTGACCAAAAAAAATAAAAATAAAAAAGAAAATTGACATTATTGACACTTAATGTCTTTATGCATGAGCTATGATTTTTATTTCAAATTTCAATTTTATATTTGATAAGTTAAGTAGTTCTATATAGCTTTTAATTTTTTTTGTTTTTGTATATACATATATTTTATTCGACTACTATGGATCAAGACTAGATCTCCCACAAGATGAATATATGGAAATAAGTTAATATTTATATGAATTCAGAAAGTTAATTAACAAGCTTAATAACATTAATTTATCCCATTTTTATGTGGCTATTATGTCTAATAACATTTTTGTTTTTACTAGCCAAGGCTCTAGCCAATTATATAATATATTGAACTAGCACGACCATATAAATTAAATGGTTGGGAAACATCCATAAAAATGAAACCATGGTAAGCATCAAAATATTTTTTCATCATATATTTCATATTGCTAATATTAAAAGAATCATAAAAAATAACAAAATAACAAAATATGTTTTAAATTATTGTTATTATTATTAGTAATTATAAAAATCATTAATATATGAGCAAAACATGTATACATTAAAAAAGAAAAACATGTAATAAGATTATTAACCATGGAGATTGACCATCATTAATCAATACCATATTTCTGAAATACCATAATTCATTTTTATCACAGTTGTTCATATGCCATTTTTTTAGTTAATTATTTTAATTAAAAGTGCAGAAAAGGACTACTTACTCTGGAGATAAATCTCAATACCATGTTCCTAAAAGAACATAATTCATTTCTATCTCAATACCATGTTGCTAAAAGACCATGATTCATTTATATGATAGTTGTTCATATGCTATTCTTTTAGTTAATTATTTTAATTAAAAGTGCAGAAAGGGAATACTTTCTTTGGAGATAAATCTCAAACTTTGATCTGTAATTATTTTAGACTATTTTATGGTGGTTAAATCCTTATTATCTACATAATAATTATTGATAATTAAATTAAAATTTTGGGAAAACTATTTCAAAATAGACACACTAACTGACATAAAAAGAAAAAAAATACTTATACTCCACCAGAATTAATAACGAAAAAGTAAAATAACTACACATAATAAAATAAATGATTTTTCAACTGTTTATTGAAGTGGAAACCAACCAATTTGAGAGAAAGAAAAACTTTGCATAAATAGGTGTACATCCCATCCATGGAAAGATAACAGATGAATATGCGACTTATGATATTTAATAAAACTCCCTACAATAGCAAGAAGGTTCCTTTCTATTTTCTTCACAAATTATGGGTATCCATGTCAATTTTCTTTTAAATTAGCGAATTCGAAAGGCTTCGTCTTACCTGTCCTTAGGATAAAGAAATGATAAGTGTAATTTGTTGGGAGGGCCAATGACTAATATTTATTTTCATACCACATCTTCCCCACCCAGGGCACCTTTTCTTGGAGATGAGGTCCATGACACTGATGTTAGAATTGACGGCTTGCTTATATATTAAATCCATATGTATGAGTGACTAGTCAATATTCACAATAATATGTTATGCAATTATAGCTTTTCCTCTCAGCGTCAAAGTGTATTGAGTTTGCATTTTTTTGTGTTTTTGTAATTTTAATTAAAATTTTATGAAAAAGTTGAATTTTATTATTTTCTCATAATTTTAAAAATAATTTTATAATTTTCTAGTAGTTTTGTTTTTATTTTTCCATTGCCTCAACGAGTTTTGATGGGACATAATTCCCCTAGTGGAAGTCAAGAAAAAACTAATTTTTTGAGTGACTATTTCATAAATGAGTACTTTGACACTCACACTACTAATCTTGCTATCCCTGCTATCCCTAACACTAGCTAACATTGCTACTATTCATCATCAGTATTCCACATTAACATAGTTAGTTTAAAGCATGTTGAAATTCAGAGAAAGAGGATAAGAATGCAGAGCTTTAGTTACGTAGAGATTTTCATGTGCCGAAAGCTCTACCCAAGAAAAGCTCCAGACACCTATCTGGAAAGGCAAGAGTCAGGTACACTCCATGTAATTTGGAATCCACTTTGACTGAGTTGTTCCAAATTCTTATCACCGCTAATGTTGTACGCCCTACCAATTGGAACGACCACAAAATACCAGTTGCACTTAATACAGAAGTCATTGTTGGGTACTGTACAGAGCTCATCCGATGAACCATTATAGAAAAGCAGTGGCAGTTTGTTTGTCTCCAATCAAGCTGCATAAGTGTTTTGTTGATGTCCTAGCTTTGTTTCTGAATAGAAATCTATGCATTCCACAATTGGATCTAGACCATGGTAATGTTGTAGATGAATAAACAACCGCATTCGAGCTTCTTCCCATAGCTTGTCGAGTACTACCTTCGAAGGATCAACCTACACGATGGACTATAAAAATGTGAGGCAGGAGGGAGAACAAAGATATGGTAGAAAATTGAACGGTAGCTTTCAAGGTAGGAGGAGAATCCAATGTTGACAACATTTCTCTTGGGATTCTGTTAATTTTCTAAATATATAAAGAATGGAGAGGTAGATAAGTCATCGCAATTTCTTCCACGAACACCGATACCCACCGCAATGAGTGGATATTGTTTAGACAATATCCGTTGTTGAGTGCAAACTGCACATGCCTCGCTCATTCAAAGTGACGATGACGACGCTCATTTATTGTGACGGGGGACATTTTGCACATGGGATTCAAGAATCAGCTTAATTTTGCGATGATGGAGGTGCTTCTTATTTTTTAAAGTCTGTCCACATTATAACCGACACTCTTGCAAAGGCCAGTGGCTCACAATTAAACTTGTAAGCTTTAGTTTTCATATACGTACATTGATTACAAAATCTATGAGCTTATCCATAGAACCATTTGAATTTAAGCATTAGAGATTTGTTTCTTTTCCAAGAGATCATGACAGGAGCAAGAGCTTTGCAAATATGGAACATATATGTGAACTCTTTCACCATTTCTCAACGCTGAATAATTTGTACAACCAACCAAAGAAGTAAAGTGTGTTGTTTACACGTAAAAACATATGAGTTGAATCCAACAAATTTTAGGGCCATGGGAGTTTGTTCCGAAAAGTATGGCTTTTTCATATCTGTCAAAAAAAAATGACACATATCTAAATTCACTTCTAACGACATTAAAATTCATAAGCAAACATCACACTTAAGTGATTCCTACCATTGTTTTTCAATTAATGGATTCGTCCAACATGGTTAAACGTATGTTTGTCATATATATAGCTATTAGGATATTTTAATGGAAGGAGTTTAAAGTTGTTGAGATTTTAGGTTTTAATAATTTAGGCAAAAATCTCAAGTAGGTGATAATAATAGGATTTGTTGCTATATTAGCTTTATTTTGTTGGGAAAGAATTAATGCATCTTATATTTGTTGTGACAGGATTTATGAGTCAGTTAGATTCTCTTAGTTATAAAATATATGCCCATACAGATATTGGGATGAGTTAGTGAGTGTGAGGAAATAATTATTTGTAATCTCCTGATTAATAATAAGATTGCTGATGCCTCTGTTTGGTGGACGTAGCCCAGATTGATTGGGTGAACCACATTAAATCATTGTGTTATTTGTGTATGTTTTTTATACTGTATTTGGTCTTTTAGTTTCCGCTACACATTGTTATGCTTCAACAATTGATATCAAAGCGTGTTGGAACAGGTGCGTACATGTGATAGGATCACTGTAGGTGGAGTTTGGCGATTGGCGCGGTTTCTGATGAAACAGTCGCGCCAATAATATCTAGTGAACGGATTGGCACGGATAATCGGGGAATAAAAGTGCCAATCGGTGCGGATCCGACTTTATTAGTCACGCCAGGGCACCAAGATCTCGATCGGCACAGGTCCGAGGGGAAAAGTCGCGCCAATTTTCCATTTCCTTAGAGCGATTTTGCTCTCGGCGCGGATTGTCTATTGTTCTAGTAGCACCAAGTTCTCTTCGGAGCGCCAACCGAGAACTGTGTTGGTAAAACTGCAATTGTTTATTTTTTAATTTGGAGTTTGTACAAGAGAGCGATTTTTTGATAGAATAAAGACAGTACAGTAGAAGGCAAAGGCATTTGTTATTAGATATTAAGTTGATTCATTAACAAGTTAGAATTGGAGATTGTTTTTTGGTTGATACAATATGGCGAAAACTCAGAGTGCTCGTTTTGAGATCGAGAAGTTTAATGACAAAAACAACTTCGAGATCTGGAAGGTGAAGATGTACGATTTGCTTGTGCAACAAGGTGTAACAAAGGCGTTGATGGGCAAATCCAAACAACTTTACAACATCACAGATGATGAGTGGGATGAGATGGATGAAAGAGCAGTGGTTGCTATTCAACTGTGTTTGGCGGATGATGTTTTGTTTAATATCGTGTCAGAGAAAACAGTTGCTGGTTTATGGACGAAGCTTGAGAAGTTGTACATGACAAAATCCTTAACCAATAGAATTCTCCTGAAGCGACAGTTGTACAGTTTGCGAATGAAGGAAGGTACATCGATTGCTAATCATTTGAATGCTTTTAATACTCTTCTAGTGCAATTAGAAAGTATAGAAGTAAAATTTCAATCCGAAGATAAAGCTATTACTTTATTGTGCTCATTGCCCGAGTCATGGGATCATTTTGTTACTTCTATAAGTCTTAGTTCATCAGAAACCATTGAGTTTGATGATGTAGTTGCATCTTTATTATTTGAAGAAACAATGAGAAGGTCGCATTTAGAAACCTCTACATCAGAAGCAATGATGGTCAGAGATCGTTCTAAAGAAAAACGCTCCAGTAGGCAGAGCGACTCGCGTTCAAAGTCAAAAGGGAAGAAGAGTAAGGTAAAGTGTCGGTTTTGTGGCAAATCGGGGCATTTGAAGGAGGATTGCTGGAAGCAACAACAACAAACTTCTAAAGAATATTCTTCGACAGAGAAGAAGGAGGCAAATACGACAGATACAGGTTCGGCATCTGGTTCAGGTATGAGTGATGAAGTATTATCAATCAATTTGTCAAATCATGATCAACATTGGTTGTTAGGTTCCGGTGCATCAAACCACATGTGTATTCATAAATAATGGTTTAAGACGTATAAATCAATTAATAATGGACTCGTGTACATGGGTAATGATGTAACACGCAATATTGTGGGAATTGGGAGTATACAACTGCAAATGTTTGATGGGACAACCAAAATGTAACTGATGTTAGACATGTACCAGATTTAAGGAAAAATCTAATATCACTAGGAGCACTTGATAAAAATGGATATAAAACTGTAATTCAAGGTGGAGTAATGAAAATTTACAAAGGTATTTTGCTAGTTATGAAAGCTAAGAAGATAGGAAATCTATTTCAGTTAGAAGGAAGTACAGGGTCAGATCATGTGTCTACGGTGTTTGAACATGACAGTAGTTCCATTCACTTATGGCATCAAAGGTTGGGCCATATGAGTGAAAGAGGGTTAAAAATTTTGGTTGATCGCAAGTTACTTCCAAATCTAAAGTCTGGAAAGTTAGATTTCTGTAAGCATTGTCTGTTTGGAAAACAAAGTACGCAAAAATTTAAAACAGGCAAACATACTAGTAAAGGAATACTTGACTATATCCATTCAGATGTTTGGGGTCCAACCCCTACAACCTCATATGGTGGCTTGTCATATTTTGTATCGTTTATTGATGATTTTTCTAGGAAAGTGTGGGTCTACATGTTGAAAAGGAAGTCTGATGTTTTTATAGTTTTCAAGCAATTTAGAGCATTGGTAGAAAAGAAAATTGGTAGAACAATAAAATGTTTAAGAACTGACAATGGTGGTGAGTTTACTTCCAAGGAGTTTGACAACTATTGCAAGGATGCAGGGATCGAGAGACATAAGACCACGGTGTATACTCCTCAGCAGAATGGAGTTGCTAAACGCATGAATAGGACTCTTTTAGAAAGAGCAAGGAGTATGCTGAGTAACGCTGGTTTACAGAAGGAGTTGTGGACAAAAGCGGTAGCTACGGCTTGTTATGTGATAAATCGGTCACTGTCAATGGCAATTGGTTGCAAGAGTCCTCAAGAGGTATGGAAAGGTCACCCTTATGACTATTCTAAAATCAGAGTGTTTGGTTGTGATGCATATGCTCTAGTGCCTAAACATCAACGAACTAAATTAGATCCAAAGTTTAAAAGGTATATCTTTGTTAGATATGGTGATGGAACAAAGGGATATAGATTGTGGGATCCTACTACCCGCAAAATCATCATCAACAGAGATGTAAAGTTTAATGAATCCTCCCTTGTACAGTTAGATGTAGATAATAAAGTGAAACAGGATGATGTATCTGACTTTCAACACATTCAGTTTGACAACACTTCTAATGATAGTCATGATGACCATAGTTCAGATACTGGTCATGAACAGATTTCAGAATCAGATCATTAACAAGGTTCAAGTATAGATCATGAACAGGTCTCAGATACTGATCATCAAGAAGTTCCTACAGATGGTATTCAACCAATCGAGGAAGCACCAGAAACATCCTTAAGGAGGTCTACAAGAATCAAATGGCCACCGAAAATGTATGATGATTATGTTACTTCAGTTGCATTTACTGCTAATGACGATGAACCTCTATGCTATTAGGAAGTAGTAGAAGGTTCGAAAAGTGACAAGTGGAAAGCAGCCATGAAGGACGAAATGATAGCCTTAGGTAAGAATGGTACATGGGATCTGGTTGAACTTCCGGAAGACAGGAAAACTGTGGGTTGTAAATGGGTTTTCAAGCTGAAACGGGGTGTGAATGATACAGAGGACAAGTACAAAGTGAGGCTGGTTGCAAAAGGATTTTCTTAGAAAGCATGCATTGACTTTCATGAGATTTTTTCACCAGTTGTTAAAATAGTTTCAATTAGAATTGTGTTAGCATTAGTCGCTTTGCTTGATTTAGAGTTGCAGCAATTAGATGTTAAGACTGCATTTCTACATGGAGACTTAGATGAGGATTTTTATATGGAACAACTAGAAGGGTTTGTTCAGCATCACAATAAGAAATTTGTCTGCAGGCTCAAGAAGTCATTTTATGGCCTGAAGCAATCACCTCGACAGTGGTACAAGAAGTTTGATTCTTTCATGTTGAGTTAGAAATATGTAAGAAGTGAATATGATCATTGTGTTTATTTTAAGCAATTAAAAAATGGCATATTCATTATCTTAGTGTTGTATGTTGACGATATGCTTTTAGCAAGCAAAAGCATAGAGGAGATCAACAGGTTAAAGGCTCAGATGGAAGGAAATTTGATATGAAAGATCTAGGAGCAGCAAGACAGATTTTGGGAATGGAGATTTTCAGAGACAGGAGCAATGGTAAGCTATGACTATGACAACAGAAGTATATTGAGTAGATACTCTTGAGGTTTGGTATGAACAATGTGAAGCCTGTGTCATTCCCTTTAGCTTCCCATTTTAAGCTTTCTTCTAGTTTATGTCCTAATACAGATGAAGAAAAGGAATATATGTCTCGAATTCCATATGCCAATGTAGTAGGGTGTTTGATGTATGCGATGGTTTATACTCGACCAGATATTTCACATACAGTTGGGGTTGTCAGCAGGTATATGGCAAATCGAGGTAAAGAACACTGGTCAGCAGTGAAATGGGTGCTTCGGTATTTGGGGGGCACAAGTGATTATTGTATTACTTATAATAAAAGTAGTGAATTTGTTTGCGGATATGTTGATTCCTATTTTGCAGGTGATTTGGATAAGAGAAGGTCAACATCAGGGTATGTCTTTGCTCTTGCAGGTGGAGCTATTAGTTGGATGTCAAAGCTATAGAACATTGTTGCTTTATCCACTACTGAAGCATAATACATTGCTGCTTCTCATGCTTGCAAAGAAGCGATTTGGTTGAAAGGTTTGTTTGGTGAATTTTGTAGGTTGCAGGACAACATCAAGTTAGTTTGTGATAGTCAAAGTGCAATACCTTTGGCTAAGAATCCGACCTATCATAGTAAATCAAAGCATATACCAATCAAGTACCATTTTGTAAGACAAGTTATCAATGGTACGGGAGTCTCTCTTGAGAAGGTGCATACAAAGGAGAACTGTGCAGACATGTTCACGAAACTAGTTTTGTTAGAGAAGCTACGTTGGTGTTTGGTTTCTTTTGGCTTGCAGAAAAGATAAAAATAATAAAGAAACAGGGTATCAGGCTAATTGTTGTCAAGGTGGAGATTGTTGAGATTTTCGTTTTTAATAATTTAAGCAAAAATCTCAAGTAGGTGACAACAATAGGATTTGTTGCTATATTAGCTCTATTTTGTTGGGAAAGAGTTAATGCATCCTATATTTGTTGTGAGAGGATTTATGAGTCAGTTAGATTCTCTCAGCTATAAAATATATGCCCGTAAAGATATTGGGATGAGTTAGTGAGTGTGAGGAAATAATTATTTGTAATTTCCTGATTAATAATAAGATTACTGATGCCTCTGTTTGGTGGACGTAGCCGAGATTGGTTGGGTGAACCACGTTAAAGCATTGTGTTATTTGTGTATGTTTTTTATACTGTATTTTGTCTTTTAGTTTCCGCTACGCATTGTTATGATTCAACAAAACTGTTATAAATATTACTTTATAAAATATATAAATTTTGTTTCAGTAAAGCATTTTTTTATTAAACTTCATAAAATCAATTCTCAGTAATGAAGTAACTAGGCTAAATATTGAAACCCACAAGCAAGTTCGTTGAACATGCAGAAAGATATGCTCGGTAAAGATTTCATTTAGCGTTTTCTCCCTGTGCCTTTTCTTCCTTCACGGAGTACATCATAATCGACAAATGCAACAACTGGAGCAACTGAGACAGCACGTGGAAAGTTTATTTTTTCAAAGATTCCGCAGATTCTTGGGCCTCAACCTCCGTTTCTATACGTTTTGGTTACACCAAAACCCTCATCCCCTACTTTTTGAGTGGCCCAAGTGTGGATACTATAGTGGTAGTTAGTCCAAGTTCCTTTTTGAGTGGTGCAAGGGTGGATATTATAGTTGCAGTTAGTCAAAGTTCCAATGAGGTGAGATGAAAATCTACCATGTCTTTAAAAGTAAATGGGAATAGAATTTGGGTTTTATACAATATTGAGGTTTTTTATTACAAGGTATGAATTTGGGTTCTGAAATAATGGTGAGGTTTTTATTTATTTTTAAATTATTATTATTATAATAGATTTATGTTAAATACAGATTTAACATGAACCAAGAGAGATTTGATCTAGTTTTTTCACTTGCAATTTTTTTATTTTGAATACATTATTAAATTTTCATTTTTTTATTTTGGTACATTGATTAAAATTTCAATTTTTATGACATACTCACAGACATAATTACACATCATACTGAGCTGTAAAATAGGCATGGCTCAATTATTTTTTTAAGTGGTCCCAAAATAGTCTATTCTATTTTCAATAAAATGAATGTGAAAATCCAACATTATCATCTCCATTATCATCTCCACACATATCAAAAATAAATTCTCCATCTCATTTAAACCTGACCGTCGCTGAGCTTCTGTTAAACCATCGGCTTCCAACTATTACTAGAAGACTATCGATTGGCAGTCGAAATGAGAGGACTGTTTGGATTCAGTATTGTGGAATTTGTCAAAAGGCGGAAGCGAACTCGCTGGATCTCATAGGGCCTTGAGCCAAGGAAGATCCAATTGAACAATGGCACCGATCTTCATTGCTGGGTTTTGCAGAGTAAAAACCCACATGGCGAGAAACAACAACGGCCGGTTCTCCTTATAATTCACGGATTCGGTGCCGATGGCCAGACAGGGTGGGATGACCAAATCTGCACTCTGGGGAAGCATTTCGATCTCCTCATCCCCGATCTCATATTCTTCAGTGAATCCAAAACAACGTGCCCCGAGCGGACTGAGATTTTCCAAGCGGAGTGCCTCAGGAGTATGCTCCAATGTCTTGGAGTGGAGAGTGTGATTGTGGTCGGGCATAGCTGTTGGGAATTTTTCTGGTAAAATTCCAAAAACAAAATGAACTGAACACAGAGACAATGCTCTGTTTTTCTCCATAGGATCTTGGCACAGGGAAGCTTTAAAAAATTTCTGAGCAAACAAAGTTTTTCTCACACATAAAAATAACTTTGTATTCATTAATAAAATACTGATACAAAATTCATCCTCTTTCACTCAGAGGGATTCACCAAGAACTTCAAATGAAATTACTCAGTCTCCTTTTGAAATTTTACACTGCTGTGTAAAATTTGTTTACATTCACTATTGTAAAAAAAAAAAGATCAACACACTGCTGTGTGGAAATTACGCATTCACCAAAAACTTACATTACCCTTTTCACTGCTGTGTGAAAGATTTCATGGTTTTCACTGATATGTGCTTCCGTCTTTTTTCATTACATGCTCCCCTGTGTTTTCTTAACTAAAAACTTACATACATACTTTCACACTTTTTAACTATCATACTCCCGTGAATAATTAAAAACAATATAATTAAAAACTATATGCTATGCCCATACCTCCGTAAGTAAAAAAAACATTAAAATTAAAAGTTTTACCAATATCCTACGAACCAGAGTAAATGACTTTAATTACTTGACTGAAATAAACGACGGTCAACCCAAAAACTTTTACGGCACGTCAAAATTTATTTGCTGGAGGTCTGATGTTGTCCGTCAACCGTTGATCTGCCCTCAAGAAATCGAACGGTTCATAACAATCTCGGGAGACCCTTTTCAACCAAACTTTACGTCCCGATGGAAAGTGGTTTTGATGAATGTACATTTGACGCGTGGCAAAATATTATTGCATCGGGTGAGTTTGTATGAAAACCACTTGCAGACCAAAAGCGGTCCGATAAGGTAGCGGTTTTCTGGAGCAGTTTTGGTGAATTAACGTGCACGGTTCAACAGTTGAAATTATATTTTCAACACTCCCCTTTAATTTGAACTGCTGGGCATTCAGTCATACCTAGACACTTTCTCAAAAATTCGAAGCTTTTCTGGTCCAATGGCTTTGTCAAAATGTCTGCAACCTGTTCCTGAGTCCTGCAATGTTCTAAGACAATTTCTCCATTGCTCACCAATTCCCTGATGTAATGAATTCTTGTGTCAATGTGTTTCGTTCTCTTATGAAACACTAAATTCTTAGATAATTCAATAGCTGAGCTATTGTCACAAAAAATCACTGTTTCTTTTGCCTGCTCTTAGCCTAAGCTCCTCAACATCCTTCTCATCCAAACTGTTTGACATGTTGTTGCTGTAGCTGCCACATATTCTGCCTCTGCTGTAGATAATGCTACAATGGACTGCTTCTTAGAAGCCCATGAAATGGCTCCTGAACCCATGTGAAAAACATAACCGGAAGTGATTTTCCGATCATCTACACTTCCAGCCCAATCACTATCAGTGTACCCAATTAAATATGAACATTCTGAGGTAGTATATAAAATCCCAAGTCTTTTAGTACCTTTTACATACCTCAAAATTCTTTTTGATGCCTGCCAATGTGCTTCTTTTGCCCTGTCCATGAATCTGGAAATTAAACTAACATAAAACATTATGCCAGGTCTAGTTGTAGTTAAATACATAAGGCTGCCAACTATACTCTTGTACAAGCTAGGATCAAAATCCTTGCTACTGTCCTCTTTGCTGAGCTTTAATCCCATTATTGTGGGAGTGATTGCAGCCTTGCATTCTTGCATATTAAATCTGCCCAACACTTCGTTTACATATTTTTCTTGAGAGATAAAAATTCCATTTTCATTTTGATCTACTTCTATTCCTAAGAAGTATCTCAGCAAAACTATGTCAGTCATCTCAAATTCCTCTTTCATGACTATTTTGAAGTTTTCAATGAGATGATCATCATTACTTGTGAAAATAACATCATCAACATACAATACAACAATTAAAATTTTACCATCCTTTTCTTTGATGTAGAGGGTGGGTTCTCCCTCACATTTTTCAAATCCATTTTCCTGTAGGTAGGAATCTATCCTGCTGTACCATGCTCTTGGCGCTTGCTTCAGCCCATAAAGAGCTTTCTTCAATCTGCACACTTTGTGCTCTTGGCCTTTCTTCTCATAGCCTAGAGGTTGCTCAATATAGACCTCCTCCTTTAACACTCCATTTAGGAATGCTGACTTCACATCCATTTGGTAAACTTTCCACTTGTTTTGTGCTGCTATGGACAACACTGCTCTCACGGTTTCCATTCTTGCAACCGGTGCGAAAGTTTCCTCATAGTCTCTCCCATACTGCTGCTTGTATCCCTTGACAACCAGCCTTGCCTTGTGTCTTTCAATTTTGCCTTCAACATTGCACTTGGTCTTATAGACCCATTTGACTCCAATGACTTCTTTACCTTTTGGTAGCTCAACAAAATCCCATGTCGTGTTTCTTTCTATGGCATTGATCTCTTTATCCATAGCTTCTATCCATTTCCTATCCTTAATAGCATCTTCGAAATGAATAGGATCATCAACATGACAATACAAGGCAAATGAGGAGTTCATTCCTTCATCATAAATGTCACTTAAGTTTCTAAACTTTTTACCTCTTTCATTTGGTGTGCAAGTGCTTGAAGATGCACTCGAATCTCCTCCTTGTGGTGTGCTTGGAGAAGCACTCTCATTTCTCCTCAAGGGTGTTGCTTGCTGCACTTGTGTTGGCGCTGCTGTTTGGGGATGCATTTCAACCATCTCATCATCATCTTCATCATGAGACAAACAATTCTTAACATTTACTGTTTTCTTTATGCTTCCATTCCAAGCTTCCTCCTCAATAAATTGAACATCTCTGCTCACAAAGAACTTCTTGGTAGATGGAATATACAACCTGTAAGCTTTGGATTCCTCATTGTATCCAATGAAAATAAATTTCTCCCCTTTGCTGTCGAACTTCCTCCTTAGCTGATCTGGAATGTGTGCATAAGCCACACATCCAAAAACTTTCATGTGGGTGACTCCTTGCTTTCTCCCACTCCATGGTTCTTCAAGCACTATGTTCATCACAGCTTTTGTAGGACACCTATTCAAGATATATATTTCATAGCTTACAGTTTCAGCCTAATAATCATTTGGCAAAAGCTTTGCCTTCAACATGCTCCTCGTCATATCCATGATGATCCTATTATTTCTTTCAACAACTCCATTTTGCTGCGGGGTGTACCTAGCTGTAAACTGCTTATGAATTCGATTTTCCGTACAAAACCGTAGGAATTTTTTGGAGATATACTCACCTCCTCTGTCTGTTCTTAGAACTTTGATATGCAACCCGTTTTGATTTTCCACAAGTGCTTTGAAATTTTAGAATTTTTCAAACACTTCACTTTTATTATTCAAGAAATAAACCCAAGTTTTTCTTGTAAAATCATCAATAAATGTTAGAAAATATTGGCTGCCTGCTAAAGATGAAGTTTGCATCAGTCCACATACATTTGAGTGAACAATCTCTAAGGGTGCCTTTGCCCTTATGCTTTTCCCTGATGGAAAACTTTCTCTGTGTTGTTTCCCCAAGATACAACCTTCACAAAGGCTGTCCGGTTTCTCTATAAATGGTAATCCTTTTACCATTCCCTTTCTACTCAACAAGTTAAGGCCTCCAAAGTTGAGATGTCCAAATCTCAAGTGCCACAACCAATTTTCATCCTTTGGCACGCTTTGGAAAGCCTCTTGGGTAACTACTGCAATTTCTTCTTTGTTTTTCAAATCTACCCTAATTCGGAGAGGGAACATCCTGTTCCTTGTCATTTTCACTTCAACAATACATCGTTTGCTGGGTGCTCTATCCATGATGGTGCATACATCATTCTCAAAGAAAACATTGTACCCCTTATGGAAAAGCTGTCCAATACCTAAGAGGTTACATCTCATTCCAGGGACATAGTAGACATCTGCTATGGTTTTCTTTTCACCCTTCTTTGTAAATATTTTGACTTCTCCTTTTCCCATAACAAAAATTTTGCTATCAGTCCCAAGTGCGACTTGTGACTTCACACTTTGATCTAAAGCAAAAAACAAAGCTATGTTTCCTGTCATATGGTTGCTGCAACCTGAGTCTAAAAACCATATGTCTTCACTGTTTGTTTCAACCATATTACAAGCTAACAACACATTATCTTGGCTGATATTTTCTCTAGTAATATTTGCACTAGATCTATTACTCATATCATGCTGCTTCTTCCTACAATGATTGGCATAATGCCCATATTTTTTACAATAATAACATTGGACATTGGATTTTTCATACCTTTGTCCTTGAGCATGATGTTGTCCTCTTTGTTGGTTGTTGCCTTGACCTTGGTTCTGATTTAGATTGCTGCCTCTTCCTTCAGCATTTGCTGGACTGTTCCTTCCACCTATTTTTTGGCTTCTGTCTCTTCCTCTCTTGTTTCCTCTGCCTTGACCTCTTCCTCTTCCAAAGGACATCTGGGTCTTGAAGACCTACTCTAGAGATGAGTTTTCATTTCTACTCAACCTCTGCTCATGTGTTATCAGTGATGCATGAAGTTCATCAACTGAAAAGTTTGAGAGATCCCTTGTCTCTTCTATGGTGGTGACAATCACATCAAACTTTGAGGGTAGGACCCTCAATAGTTTCTCCACAATCCTCCTTTCTTCAAGAACTTTTCCATGAGTCCTCATCTGTGTGACCAATCCAATCACATGTGTGAAAAATGAGTCAATATTGTCTGACTCTTTCATGTTCATATTCTCAAAATCTTTCCTCAGCAATTGTAGTTTTGTTGTCTTCACTTTCTCCATGCCTTGATAGGCTGTCTTGAGAGTTTTCCATGCTTCTTTGGATGTCTTAGCTGCTGCTATCCTTGGAAACACACTCTGGTCCACTGCTTGATACAAAAATACAAGGGATTTTGAATCCTTCTTCCTATTGCTCTTCAATAGATCTTTCCCTGCCTGAGTTAACCTATTAAACTCATTTTCATCTGCTGGTTCTTCAAAACCATCTTCAACTAATTCTCATAAATCTTGTGAGGCAAACAGGGCTCTCATGGTTATTGCCCAATAGTCATAGTTTTTTCCATTAAACTGTGGGAGCTGAGTATTAAACATACTCATGCTAGTGTTGGTGCTAGCAATTATTGCTCTCTAAACTATGATTCAAATACTTGACTGTGTATTTAAAATACTGACTGTTTCTTCAGCAGTAACATAAGAAAAAATCTGAGAAATACCTGGATCTTTTTTATCTGAGACTTCACTTTGCTGGAGAATCTACTGCAACAAGAAACTCCTTCATTTAGCTTCTTTGACACCTTCAAAGAACCTGGAGCAAGATCTGATACCAATGTTGGGAATGTTTCTCGTAAAATTCCAAAAGCAAAATAAACTGAACACAGAGACAATGCTCTGTTTTATCCACAGGATCTTGGCACAGGGAAGCTTTAAAAAATTTCTAAGCAGATAGAGTTTTTCTCACACAAAAAAAACTTTATATTCATTAATAAAAGGCTGATACAAAATTCATCCTCTTTCACTCAGAGGGATTCACCAAGAACTTCAAAAGAAATTACTTTGTCTCCTTTTGAAATTTTACACTGCTGTGTGTAAAATTTGTTTACATTCACTGCTGTAAATAAAAAAAAAATATCAACACACTGTTGTGTGGAAATTACGCATTCACCAAAAACTTACATTACCCTTTTCACTGCTGTGTGAAATATTTCATGGTTTTCATTGATACGTGCTTCCATCTTTTTTCATTACATGCTCCCCTGTGTTTTCTTAACTAAAAACTTACATACATACTTTCACACTTTTTACCTATCATACTCTTGTGAATAATTAAAAACAATATAACTAAAAACTATATGCTATGCCCATACCTCCGTAAGTAAAAAAAACATTAAAATTAAAAGTTTAACCAATATCCTATGAACCGGAGTAAATGACTTTAATTACTTGACTGAAATAAACGTCGGTCAACCCAAAAACTTTTACGGCACGTCAAAATTTATTTGTTGTAGGTCTGATGTTGTCCATCAACTGTTGATTTGCCCTCAAGAAATCAAACAGTTCATAACAATATCGGGAGACCCTTTTCAACCAAACTTTACGTCTCGATGGAAAATGGTTTTGTTGAAAGTACATTTGGCGCGTGGCAAAATATTATTGCATCGGGTGAGTTTGTACGAAAACCACTTGCAAACCAAAAGCGGTCCGATAAGGTAGCAATTTTCTGGAGTTGTTTTGGTGAATTAATGTCCACGGTTCAAAAGTTGAAATTATATTTTCAACAATAGCTACGACGGCTTCGTTGGCTTCTGGATGGCGCACAAATACCCTGACATTGTCCGCCGCCTGGTGATCGTTAGCTCTGCAATTTGCATGACGCCGTTGACCTATGATTCTCTTCTGAAAGAGTATGATTCCAACGACATTAAAGACTTCCTTGTTCCCATCGATGCCAAAGGCTTGAATATGTCCTTGAATGTCGATTTTTACAAGTTCCCATGGCTTCCTGCTTTCATATACAAAGACTTATGACAGGTATATATAAAATAAAATAATGTTTACTAGGATGGTCAAATATTATCTACACTGACTGTATTTCAGTTTGAATTCTCTAAATTAGGTTATGGAAACAAACAGAGAGCAAAGGTTGTAGCTAGCGGATGCGATAGTCATTGGTTCGAGTAATTTGGACGCACTGCCAAAAATAAACTAGGTACTATATTCGATAATCTCACAAATGTTGAAATCGTATTTTCAACTGCCATAACAGCTGAACAGCCCCGCGGCATTTAATCCGAAAAACCACCAGTTTTGTATCGCACCACCTTTTAGCATTTGTGGTATTTGTCAGAGGGCCTCCGAACACCTCGACCAAATGACACTCGTCCAGTGTACAATTCCAAAACTGCCCATCCCCTCGACATTAAAGTTCGTTTGGGTTGTGTGAATTAGGTGTGTGAAATGCGTTCGATCAAGTCAACGGACATGGATCTTCATCAATCTGCCAGAACGTTATTTTTACTTTTACCGTCGGCTTTTATTTAATGTATTTAATGAACTATCATAGTCTTAGGTAAAAACTTTATGTTTTCATACGACATGTATTAACACATAAAAATGTATGCGATATAGTTTTGTTTTGTGTGTTGACTTTGTATCGTAATTGCACGTGGGAGGAGAAGAAATTGTGTTCGCAGCAGCGAGGAATGAAAAACCAGGGGAGCACAGCAATGCGGAAAATGTAGAAAGACTTGCAGCAGCAAATGAATATTTGGAATTCCCTTTTACATGTGTTTGTAGTTTGTTGAAACAAATGGGATTGCAATGTAATTTTTTTTATTTGAATATGAAATGTGAAAACCCAGCATTTCGAATGTAATAAAGAATTTCACACAGGGGTGAATGTGAAAGAATTTATTTTACAGCAGTAAACCCATGTAAGAATTTTTATTCTACAACAGTAAATGTAAAAACTTTTCACATAGCACCAAATGAAGATTTTACACAGCAATGTAAAATTATTTGTGAAAGAGGCAGAGTATTTTTTTTGTGAAAGCTCTTGGTGAATCCCTCTGAGAAAGAGGAGACAATTGTATCAAGCAATTTATAAATTAATACAAGTTTATTTTGGTTGAGAAACTCTGCTTTGTTCAGATTTTTTTTTTTGTGGCTTCCCTGTGCAAAAGTTCCCGAGGAGAAAAACAGAGCATTGCTCTGTATTCAGTTAATTTTTGTTTTGGAATTTACCAGAAAATTACCAAGATGGTATCAAAGTAGATCTAGGCTCTTTGAAGGTGTCAAAGAAGCTGAAGGGAGGAGTTTTTGTTGCAGCAGTAAATGTTCTCGAGCAAAGTGAAGTCTCAGATAAAAAAAGATCCAGGTATTCCTCAAAGTTTTTTTTTGTGTTGCTGCTGAAGAAACAATCAGTTATTTTAATACACAGTCAAGCATTTTATAGCATAGTTAAAGAGTGCTAGAATGTCCAACACCAGCACCAGCATGGGTATGTTTAATCCTCAATTCCCACAGTTCAATGGGAAAAACTATGACTATTGGGCAATAACCATGAGAGCCCTGTTTTCCTGTCAAGATTTATGGGAATTAGTTCAAGATGGTTTTG
>APFE031379972.1:0-18841 GCA_000404065.3 Pinus taeda | reverse complement strand
GGTTCAGGAGCCATTTCATGGGCTTCTAAGAAGCAGTCCATTGTAGCATTGTCTATAGCAGAGGCAGAATATGTGGCAGCTACAGCAGCAGCACGTCAAGCAATTTGGATGAAAAGAATGTTGAGGAGCTTAGGCCAAGAGCAGGCAAAAGCAACAGTGATTTTTTGTGACAATAGCTCAGTTATTGCATTATCCAAGAATTCAGTGTTTCATAAGAGAACGAAACACATTGACACGAGGTTTCATTACATCAGGGAATTGGTGAGAAATGGAGAAATTGTCTTAGAACATTGCAGGACTGAGGAACAGGTTGCAGACATTTTGACCAAGCCATTGGACTAGAAAAGCTTCGAGTTTTTGAGAAAATGTTTGGGTATGACTGAATGCCCAGCAGTTGAAATTAAAGGGGAGTGTTGAAATCGTAATTTCAACTGCCGTAACAGCTGAACAACCCCGCGGCATTTAATTTGGAAAGCCACCAGTTTTGTATCGCACCACCTTTTAGCATTTGTGGTATTTGTCACAGGGCCTCCCAACACCCCGACCAAATGACATGCGTCTAGTGTACAATTCCAAAACTACCCATCCCCCGGACATTAAAGTTCGTTTGGGTTGTGTGAGTTAGGTGTGCGAAAATGCGTCCGATCAAGTCAACAGACATGGATCTTTATCAATCTGCCAGAATGTTATTTTTAATTTTACCGTAGGCTTTTATTTCATGTATTTAATGAAATCTCATAGTCTTAGATAAAAACTTTATGTTTTCATACGACATGTATTAACACATAAAAATGTATGCGATATAGTTTTGTTTTGTGGGTTGACTTTGTATCGTAATTGCACGTGGGAGGAGAAGAAGTTGTGTTCGCAGCAGCGAGGAATGAAAAACCAGGGGAGCACAGCAGTGCAGAAATTGTAGAAAGAATTGCGGCAGCAAATGAATATTTTGAATTCCCTTTTATAGGTGTTTGTAGTTTGTCGAAACAAATGGGATTGCAATATAATTTCTTTTATTTGAATATGAAATGTGAAAACCCATGTAAGAATTTTTATTCTACAGCAGTAAATGTAAAAACTTTTCACATAGTAGTGAATGAAGATTTTACACAACATTGTAAAATTATTTGTGAAAGAGGGAGAGTATTTTTTTTTTGTGAAAGCTCTTGGTGAATCCCTCTGAGAAAGAGGAAGACAATTGTATGAGGCAATTTATAAATTAATACAAATTTATTTTTGGCTCAGAAACTCTGCTTTGGTTAGAAATTTTTTTTGGGGCTTCCCTGTGCAAAATATCCCGAGGAGAAAAACAAAGCATTGCTCTGTATTCAAGTTAATTTTTGGTTTGGAATTTACCAGAAAATTCCCAACAACAAAGTCTCCGAATATTTTGAAAGTATTCATTGTCATTTCATTGTCATTTAATTTCTAAACATCTGAGAGGACGTTGTAATAGTGTGGGGGCGAGAATGATCGATTTTTCAGGTTGGAAGAGGCCTATGCTTTACAACCTTAGCCATATTATTGATTTTTTTAATCTAGAAGAAGCCAGTTGCTCACATTCAGTATTATATTCTCCGAAGTTTAGTTTCATCTTCTGATATTTGCAGGCATATTGGAGAGAAGAGTAAGCTTGTGGTGATAAAAGAGTGTGGGCATGTTCCTCCTCTGGAGCAACCAAAGGAGTTGAACCAAACGATGCTCGAGTTTCTCCAATCAGATAATCAAACGTAAATCAAACGTAAAGCATGGGAACCTGAAAATGAATTGTGACAACGATGACGACGAAGCCAATAATGTCCCTAGGTGTAGGGTTTGACTTTGTTCTGCCTGCCCGATGACATATTCATGAGTATCTCTCCTCAGTAATGCGTGTTGCATCTACAATAGTATATTGAGATTTATTGCAAAGGTTTATCACCTGATTAGTCTTTATCCAGAACATATATTAGATTAATAATAGTATTATTATTAGAGTTAACTATAATGTCCATCCATTTCTTTGTCAACAACCATTTAACTTTTGTTGCAGATAATTACGATTAAACAATTTCGATATTTTGATGATGGGTTTTATTTATGAGATATATAATAATTGGTTTGTGTGGACTGTAGCTAGTTTTCATTGGATTTGTAATTCAATTTTAATATAAAATTTGAATTAATTATTTATATATATATATATATATAATCGATATATGTTATTTTCTAATTTAATACTTCCAAAATTTCATTTAACAAAAAATTGATTAAGTTAAAAATATTTATATTATTGTCATTACATTTAATAACTCAACTCATAGTGAATGACTTTTTTTTTTATGATAACAAGCTCCCATAACCTCTTATCTTTTTTACCATAAGATTAACTTTGGATATCCAAGGAAAAATTATTAATAGAGTGAGAAGCATGAAGTGGTTTTTCTATTTTATTGTAATGAGAATGTGTATTAAGTTCTTTTTCATGAGGAGGATTGAGTGTGATAGTTTAGAAAGGAAAAAAAAATAATAGAGATGTTTTATGAAGTAGGATTTTATTTTGGTTTATTATGAATAAAAGGCATATAATTAACCTAATATGTAGGATATTTTTGTGTAGTGACGGGGGACATTTTGCACATGGGATTCAAGAATCAGCTTTATTTTGCGATGATGGAGGTGCTTCTTATTTTTTTAGAATCTGACCACATTATAACCGACACTCTTGAAAAGGCCAGTGGCTGACAATTAAACTTATAAACTTTATTTTTCATATACGTACATTGATTACAAAATCTATGTGCTTATCCATATAACCATTTGAATTTAAGCATTAGAGATTTGTTTCTTTTCCAAGAGATGATCACAGAAGCAAGAGCTTTGCAAATACGAAACATATATGTGAACTCTTTCACCATTTCTCAACGCTGAATAATTTGTACAACCAACCAAAGAAGTAAAGTGTGTTGTTTACACGTAAAAACATATGACTTGAATCCAACAAATTTTAGGGCCATGGGAGTTTGTTCCGAAAAGTATGGCTTTTTCATATCTGTAAAAAAAAATGACACATATCTAAATTCACTTCTAACGACATTAAAATTCATAAACAAACATCACACTTAAGTGATTCCTACCATTGTTTTTCAATTAATGGATTCGTCAAACATGGTTAAGGCGTATGTTTGTCATATATATGGCTATTAAGATATTTTATGGAAGGAGTTTAAAGTTGTTGAGATTTTAGGTTTTAATAATTTAGGCAAAAATCTCAAGTAGGTGATAACAATAGTATTTGTTGCTATATTAACTCTATTTCGTTGGGAAAGAGTTAATGCATCTTATATTTGTTGTGAGAGGATTTATGAGTCAGTTAGATTCTCTTAGCTATAAAATATATGCCCATACAGATATTAGGATGAGTTAGTGAGTGTGAGGAAATAATTATTTGTAATCTCCTGATTAATAATAAGATTGCCGATGCCTCTGTTTGGTGGACGTAGCCCAGATTGGTTGGGTGAACCACGTTAGATCATTATGTTATTTGTGTATGTTTTCTATACTATATTTTGTTTTTTAGTTTCCGCTGCGCATTGTTATGCTTCAACAATTGGTATCAAAGCGAGTTGGAACGGGTGCGTGCGTGTGACAGGATCGTTGTAGGTGGAGTTTGGCGATTGGCGCGGTTTCTGATGAAACAATCGCGCCAATAATATCCAATGAATGGATTGGCACGGATAATCGGGGAATAAAAGCGCCAATCGGTGCGGATCCAACTTTATTAGTCGCGCCAGGGCGCCAAGATCCCGATCGGCGCGGATCCGAGGGGAAATGTCGCGCCAATTTGCCATTTCCTTAGAGCGATTTTGCTCTTGACGCGGATTGTCTATTGTTCTAGTAGCGCCAAGTCCTCTTCGGAGCGCGAACCGAGAACTGTGTTGGTAAAACTGCAATTGTTTATTTGGTTTTTTATTTTATAATTTTTAGTTTGTACAAAAGAGCGATTTTTTGATAGAATAAAGACAGTACAATAGAAGGCAAAGGCATTTGTTATTAGATATTAAGTTGATTCATTAACAAGTTAGAATTGGAGATTGTTTTTTGGTTGATACAATATGGCGAAAACTCAGAGTGCTCGTTTCGAGATCGAGAAGTTTAATGACAAAAACAACTTCGAGATCTGGAAGGTGAAGATGTACGACTTGCTTGTGCAACAAAGTGTGGCAAAGGCGTTGATGGGAAAATCCAAACAACCTTACAACATCACAGATGATGAGTGGGACGAGACGGATGAAAGAGCAGTGAGTGTTATTCAACTGTGTTTGGCGGATGATGTTTTGTTTAATATCGTGTCGGAGAAAATAGCTGTTGGTTTGTGGAAGAAGCTTGAGAAGCTGTACATGACAAATTCCTTAACCAATAGGATTCTCCTGAAGCGACAGTTGTACAGTTTGCGAGTGAAGGAAGGTACATCGATTGCTAATCATTTGAATGCTTTTAATACTCTTATGGTGCAATTAGAAAGTATAGAAGTAAAATTTCAATCCGAAGATAAAGCTATTACTTTATTGTGCTCGTTTCCCGAGTCATGGGATCATTTTGTTACTTCTATAAGTCTTAGTTCATCAGAAACCATTGAGTTTGATGATGTAGTTGCATCTTTATTATCTGAAGAAACAAGGAGAAGGTCGCATTTAGAAACCTCTACATCAGAAGCAATGATGGTCAGAGATCGTTCTAAAGAAAGACGCTCCAGTAGGAAGAGCGACTCGCGTTCAAAGTCAAAAGGGAAGAAGAGTAAGGTAAAGTGTTGGTTTTGTGGCAAATCGAGGCATTTGAAGAAGGATTTCTAGAAGCAACAACAACAAAATTCTAAAGAAGATTCTTCGACAGAGAAGAAGGAGGCAAATATGACAGATACAGGTTCGGCATCTCGTTCAGGTATGAGTGATGAAGTATTATCAGTCAATTTGTCAAATCATGATCAACATTGGTTGTTAGATTCCGGTGCATCAAACCACATGTGTATTCATAAAGAATGGTTTAAGACGTATAAATCAATTAATAATGGAGTCGTGTACATGGGTAATGATGTAACACGCAATATTGTGGGAATTGGGAGTATACAACTGCAAATGTTTGATGGGACAACCAAAATGTAACTGATGTTAGACATGTACCAGATTTAAGGAAAAATCTAATATCACTACGAGCACTTGATACAAATGGATATAAAACTGTAATTCAAGGTGGATTAATGAAAATTTACAAAGGTATTTTACTAGTTATGAAAGCTAAGAAGATAAGAAATCTATTTCAGTTAGAAGGCAGTACAGGGTCAGATCATGTTCTGAACATGACAGTAGTTCCATTCTCTTATAGCATCAAAGGTTGGGCCATATGAGCGAAAGAGGGTTAAAAATTTTGGCTGATCGCAAGTTACTTCCAAATCTAAAGTTTGGAAAGTTAGATTTCTGTAAGCATTTTCTGTTTGGAAAACAAAGTAAGCAAAAATTTAAAACAGGCAAACATACTAGTAAAGGAATACTTGAATATATCCATTCAGATGTTTGGGGTCCAACCCCTACAACCTCATATGGTGGCTCGTCATATTTTGTATCGTTTATTGATGATTTTTCTAGGAAAGTGTGGGTCTACATGTTGAAAAGGAAGTCTGATGTTTTTATAGTTTTCAAGCAGTTTGGAGCATTGGTAGAAAACAACACTGGTAGAACAATAAAATGTTTAAGAACTGACAATGGTGGTGAGTTTACTTCCAAGGAGTTTGAAAACTATTGCAAGGATGCAGGGATTGAGAGACATAAGACCACAGTGTATACTCCTCATCAGAATGGAGATGCTGAACGCATGAATAGGACTCTTTTAGAGAGAGCAAGGAGTATGCTGAGTAACGCCGGTTTGCAGAAGGAGTTGTGGACAAGAGCGGTAGCTACGGCTTGTTATGTGGTAAATCGGTCACCGTCAATGGCAATTGGTTGCAAGAGTCCTCAAGAGGTATGGAAAGGTCACCCTTGTGACTATTCTAAACTCAGAGTGTTTGGTTGTGATGCATATGCTCTAGTGCCTAAACATCAGTGAACTAAATTAGATCCAAAGTCTAAAAGGTATATCTTTGTTAGGTATGGTGATGGAACAAAGGGATATAGATTGTGGGATCCTACTACCCGCAAAATCATCATCAACAGAGATGTAAAGTTTAATGAATCCTCTCTTGTACAGTTAGATGTAGATAATAAATTGAAACAGGATGATGTATTTGACTTTCAGCACATTCAGTTTGACAACACTTCTAATGGTAGTCATGATGACCATAGTTCAGATACTAGTCATGAACAGATCTCAAAATCAGATCATGAACAAGGTTCAGGTATAGAACATGAACAGGTCTCAGATACTGATCGTCAAGAAGTTCCTACAGATGGTATTCAGCCAATCGAGGAAGCACCAGAAACATCCTTAAGGAGGTCTACAAGAATCAAACGGCCACCGAAAATGTATGATGATTATGTTACTTCAGTTGCATTTACCGCTAATGACGATGAACCTCTGTGCTATTAGGAAGCAATAGAAGGTTCGAAAAGTGACAAGTGGAAAGCAGCCATGAAGGACGAAATGATATCCTTAGGTAAGAATGGTACATGGGATCTGGTTGAACTTCCGAAAGACAGGAAAACTGTGGGCTGTAAATGGGTTTTCAAGCTGAAACAGGGTGTGAATGATACAGAGGACAGGTACAAAGCGAGGCTGGTTGCAAAAGGATTTTCTTAGAAAGCAGGCATTGACTTTCATGAGATTTTTTCACCAGTTGTTAAAATAGTTTCAATTAGAATTGTGTTAGCATTAGTCGCTTTGCTTGATTTAGAGTTGCAACAATTAGATGTTAAGACTGCATTTGTACATGGAGACTTAGATGAGGAATTTCATATGGAACAACCATAAGGGTTTGTTCAGCATCGCAATAACTAATTTGTCTGCAGGCTCAAGAAGTCATTGTATGGCCTGAAGCAGTCACCTCGGCAATGGTACAAGAAGTTTGATTCTTTCCTGTTGAGTCAGAAATATGTAAGAAGTGAATATGATCATTGTGGTTATTTTAAGCAATTAAATAATGGCATATAAATTATCTTAGTGTTGTATGTTGACGATATGCTTTTAGCAAGCAAAAGCATAGAGGAGATCAACAGGTTAAAGGCTCAGATGGCAAGGACATTTGATATGAAAGATCTAGGAGCAGCAAGACAGATTTTGGGCATGGAGAATTTCAGAGACAGGAGCAATGGTAAGCTATGGCTATCACAACAGAAGTATATTGAGAAAATACTTTTGAGGTTTGGTATGAACAATGTGAAGCCTGTGTCGATCCCTTTAGCTTCCCATTTTAAGCTTTCTTCGAGTTTATGTCCTAATACAGATGAAGAAAAGGATTACATGTCTCGAATTCCTTATGCCAATGTAGTAGGATGTTTGATGTATGCGATGGTATGTACGCGACCAGATATTTCTCATGCAGTTGGGGTTGTCAGTAGGTACATGGCAAATCCGGGTAAAGAACATTGGTCAGCAGTGAAATGGGTGCTTCGGTACTTGAGAGCCACAAGTAGTTATTGTATTTCTTACAATAAGAGTAGTGAATTTGTTTGCGGATATGTTGATTCCGATTTTGCAGGTGATTTGGATAAGAGAAGATCAACTTCAGGGTATGTCTTTACTCTTGCAGGTGGAGCTGTCAGCTGGATGTCAAAGCTACAAAATATTGTTGCTTTATCCACTACTGAAGCAGAATACATTGCTGCTTCTCATGCTTGCAAAGAAGCGATTTGGTTGAAAGGTTTGTTTGGTGAATTTGGTAGGTTGCAGGACAGCATCAAGTTATTTTGTGATAGTCAAAGTGCAATACATTTGGCTAAGAATCCGGCCTATCATAGTAAATCAAAGCATATACCGATCAAGTACCATTTTGTAACACAGGTTATCACTGAAAGGGGAGTCTCTCTGGAAAAGGTGCATACAAAGGAGAACTGTGCAGACATGTTCACGAAACCAGTTTTGTTAGAGAAGCTACGCTGGTGTTTGGCTTCTTTTGGCTTGCAGTAAAATAATAATAATAGGGCATCAGGCTAATTGTTGTCAAGGTGGAGATTGTTGAGATTTTCTGTTTGGAATGAAATAGGCAAAAATCTCTGTAGGTGACAACAATAGAAATTCAGTTCCTAGATTAGCTCCAGGTCGTTGGGAGATGATTAATGCCTCCTATATTTGATGTGAGTGAGTTAATGAGGCTGTTAGATTCTCTATGCTATATAACAGGCAACCATTCGGATGTTGGCTGAGAGTGTGAGAGTTTTGTGAGGATTTCATTATGTAATCTCCTGAGTTGATTAATAAATTGCCGATGCCTATGTTGTGTGGACGTAGCCCAGATTGGTTGGGTGAACCACGTTAAAAGCTATGTCTTATGTGTTTGATTTTTCTGCTGTGTT
This sequence comes from Pinus taeda, assembly GCA_000404065.3. Taxonomy (NCBI): domain Eukaryota; kingdom Viridiplantae; phylum Streptophyta; class Pinopsida; order Pinales; family Pinaceae; genus Pinus; species Pinus taeda. The sequence continues at coordinate 10,364 of APFE031379972.1, read as the reverse complement.
AATTTTTTGTGTGTTTATTTGATTAAGCTGTGCATATGCTTTCCAACATCACATAATTTCTTTACCTTGGTTATGGATTAAAGGTGAGCTCAAAGTCATGGCATATAACATATGCGTTTATATTTTACAATGGTTCATACTCCAGGATGTGTCAAATATTTCAGCTTCATGACCCTATAACATTACTTTGCACTATTAAACCTCACAACATATATTTCAATGGTTGTTGCTATAGTTTAAACACATGAAATTAAACACTATATCCTATGGTTTTGTGCATAATCAAATTGTGGTAAGGAAAATCTCGATACACCGTGTGATGAGTTAATACCTCACAACAATAGGTACATTCAGTGGGAATTGTTGCGAATAATTATGTGTTTTTGTGATGATATGGCTTAACTTATCCAAATTGGCAAACATAGATTTCAACACCTGGTTACATCGTTCATAATTGTCATGTATCAAACTCTGTGGTTAGCTTACTGCTATGAAGTGTTATCATTACCACTCAGTGCAATTGGTATTTTGCGTCGTTTGTCATTTTGTAGAGTACGGTTTCATTGTCACATTCCTTCCATTTCATTTTTTAGTATTTGCCTTGCATGTTGCTGTGTAATGGTTAGAGTTTAAAACCCTTATCTGGCTCACTTTACCTCTCATTCAAGCGAGACCACCACTGAGTTTTATCAGATCTCCAGTAATGGCTCTCGTGGTTTGAACAAAGCTGATTGGGGATGAGATTGTAGAGTCTTACGAGGAATATCTAGATCTAGCTCTGTTTCAGGAAGTTGATTGGTGGGATTTTGTTCACAGTGTCCAGGGTTGCAATAACAAAGTGGTTAAAGCTTGGAAAGCTAGGGTTGGTGATGTTGAGATACGGGTCGACATAGGCTTCATTGCTGAAGCAACGGGTCTCTCCACAGAAGGCGATAATTTGTCAAAAAATTGTCTAGTGCATAATGCTCATTGGCGAGAGTCTATAGCTTCAAAGAACTGCTCATATAATGTGAAAGGTTTGCCAATCAATTTCCTTAAAACCAAATGGCAAGACTCGTTATATTTTGTTAGGCGTTTTATCACTTGTTAAGGCAAATACATGTTTGTATTTATATACCATATACGCTTGATAATGGTATTTATCGATTTAAAGCTCAATCTCCCTTTTTATTTGCGTAATAGCCTTTTCAAAATGGCTAAGGCTTACCAGGGTGAGCATAAGAATGTTGAAAGGTATTTGTTTCATGATAATTTAATTTGTATAGTGGAAAGACACCATTTGGTTAAATCTAGAGATGCCTAGGACTCGTTCCTTCTCCGAAATGGTTTTGATAAACCCCATATTATTGAACAATAGGAAATTCCCTCTAGGGTTTCGCCAATTTTCCATCAACCAATCCAACATTATCTGATTCTCATGGTATCGACAATTTGGGCCTTGATGAGTCATGCCATTTTGATGGATCAAAATTATCTAATGATGCTTGGGTTAAAACCCTTGATTCGATACTTGTTCATGTAACACGAAGTATGGAAAAGAAATCAGGGTTTCACCACATTAAACTAGAACTTGGATCCAAGGATAATGTCAAGCCAAATTTCACAAACCGTAATCTCCATTATGAACCTACACAAGAAAAAGAAAAAGTAGTTAGCCAAATCTAAACCCTCCATCCTGAGTAAAGAGTAAACAATTAGTTTAAAAAATATGCAAAGCAAGGCACAATAGGGGTAGAAATGTCCCTGTTAAAGAGGTCTATGTTGATCTTGAATCTCCCGTCGAGCCTCAACTAAAGACGAATAAACCTTAGTTTATGATAACTCCATATTTGTGTATGACATTGTCCATGCTCAAGATGGTGGTAATAATTTTGACAAGCACTGCCAGTACATGGTTGATGCTAATAAATCTACACAAAACATGTACTGACAACAACAACATTTAATTATGATTCATCACCTTGAATACATAATCAACCAATTAATAAAGGAAAATAATCAACCCAAAATGCTTAATCAACTTAGGGATAATCAAAATGATAACAAGTCTTCAGAGTATGAGAAGAATGCAAAGTCAATGGATATTCACATAATTATTAAATTAGCTAGTGTCAAAGTTATAATTACACCAGATTCACATGATAAAAAATATGCTAAATAAAGATTATGTTGATTGTCTATTTCCAGGTCTGAGGAATTTGAAGGTATACTTAATATTTGATTTAACTTTTTAATTTTAAATGCTAAGATTCTATAGCCGTCTAATTTCAGTAACTAATATTGATTATTGATCTCATTTCCTTAATTTGGGAACACTTTTTTCTCATTTATGAATACTGGCATTGGTTACCACAAGGATTGTTACAATAGATACGTCTCAACAACTTCCAAATTTCTGGGATACCTTGTTTTAGATAGTCTTGATATGACCCAGTGGGTTGTGTAGGTTAGAAGGGATATGATCCAACTTCTTAGGGACTGGCTTGTTATGTTTTAGAAATTCTATTTTTGCATTTGGACATAGATCTTCATTTATATAAGGCCTTCATTTTTGAGAGAAGGGGGGAACTTGTTAAACTCTGATATTTGTAAGTGTTTTGGTTTGAATTATTTCAACCGATTAACGCTTATACAAATGATATTTTAATTTCCATGGTCGTTATTATTTACTTCTTTTGATTTTTTTTTTTTTTTTTATAACCTTGGTTAGGAAAATTCTAAAGAAACAACATTGTTTTTCCATGACTGTGATCTGTGAATAAACATTGAGCTAATCACATCTTTCCTTACTATGTTAGTTCTTTTCTTTTATATATATTCGATTGTATTAACCTTTCAAGGCCTATGTCTTAAATGACAATTATGATCTGTACATTGCTCAAGTATGGGTTTCTATGAATGATTTCTGGGAATTTAGATTGTTTGAGAATGTTATTCGCATATGAACTAGACTAATACTTACACTATAACAATTTATGTATTTTTGTAATCTTTTACTACTTTCCTGTTGAAATATTTTGGGGTTTAAGTGCTATAAATTTTACTATTTTATTGAAATTGTTATGGTTAATTAATTTTGCTTCCGCTGAGAACAACATTGGGTAATTATATGTATACGTAGTGATTATTTATGTGAAATACCACAACAAATTGATACTATTTTGTGTTTGTTTAAAGGATTAGAGGTTTGCATTATTGTAGTTTTTTTTCCTTTTATATATTGCATTAAGAGTCATTGATTTATTATACTATAATTGCATTTATAATTTACATCTACATATTTAGTTTGCATTTTAAATATTTAGCATTGCACAAAGAGAATATCATTCATTCTTTATTATTATTACTAGTCACATCAATTTCTGTTTTTTTTCTTTATATCATATTCCTTGTACAATTTATTTATTATTCATTGTATATAACACCTTTTTTTGTGTAAGTCAGATGTATGTATTATAGTACAAAAATATGTTACAAAAAATCTACCATTGCAGATCGAGCCCTGAAAAAACTAGAGGGCCTGGCCAAAAACTCAGACCCTAAACAGAGCTACGAAAATTCGCTGACCGCACACCTCGCAGGGTTGCTACGCAGAGAAATGCAACGTAAAACATAGACCCCTACGGACCTATGGACTGTAAACAGAGACACATTGACAAAAATTGGAACCAGCTGCTATCAAGTGCAACATAGAAAAGAAAAACAGATTCCTGTTACTGCGGAGGATGACCAAACCTACTAAGAGTATCCAGCCCTTGCTCCATAACATGCTTGTCAACCCGAGCCAGCAAGGAATGATAGTTCTGAACTCCCTTCAGGGGCGCCGGTTGCTGAACCGCCTGAGGCAGAGGATCTGGATTGATGGTTTGCTTGAGTAGTCGAATGAGCAGCGTCAGCTTTTTATTGACCGATTCCGCCACATCATGCACGACAGAGATTTTGGCATCCAGACATTTGTAGATCTCCAGCATGTTGTTCAGTTGCTCGTTGGAGATGGGGGCTTCCCGCCTGGAGTGCTGCTGCGCTTCCTCCCTGGATTCTAAAGCCTTGGCAAGCAAGGTTTTGACCTTCCAGCTTTTCGCCTGCATTCTAACGAACTGAGTGGCCCGTTTGGAGGCCGTGCCCGGATCAAGAAGCCAGTTAACCTCCCCAACGATGTCGTCCTCAATACGCTGAGCTTCTTCCTTCTTGACCATGTCTTCCATCTCCTCGATTTTGCGCTTGTTCCTCGCTGTGGTGCGAGTCTCATACATATTTCTCGCCGTCTGGAGCTCCTTGTTTTCCGTAATACTTCTGCAGCTATCCTCTTTCATGGTGCCCTGTCCATTCTAAAACTGCAGGCAGAGACGCTTCACAGAGATCTGGAGTCCCAGAGATAAGCCCGATGGAAATACAATGAAGCTGGTTCCTGTGTTGGTTGATTTATAGTCACTTTCCATTCGCATTCCCATGTTGCCCGCATTCAGACGAGGCGAGGAGGTCGTCCTGTCACCATAACTTCCTGGGATGGCTGAGAATCCCGAGGGCTGTCTTCGGATATGGAAATGAATGTTTGCTGTTATTCCCATGCATACGTACCTGCCAAGTGTCCCTTCCACTTGGTATGCGGCGACGATCCGCTCTGCACCCTGCTTTGTCATAAGACCTTTCTGTTTTCGCCTGTTTTTGCCATAATTTCCTCTGTTGCGCATGTCCTTTCGTCTGGCACCAACGATCCCAACTTCTTTCCTTATCGGTCCGTTGCGTCATGCTTTACCTGTGGCGCCCGTCTTCGCCGGTTAAGCTCGGTTAGCGTTGTCTAGGTCCTGTGTTGCCAGCTGTATGCACCTTTCTTTGAGGCCCAGACATTCCACCTGGTGCCAACAGCTGTCCCAACTCTCGTCTGGATTGTCCAGGCCATAGTTTTCCAAGTAGTCTACCAGCCCATTAGCCTTGCGTCTGACCGCCTGGAAAACTAAGCCGTTCATTCCGACCATTAGTTCTGCAATATTCTCCGTCACCTTGGTGAGTCTCCAGTGTTTCGTGACCCGACTTACCTTGGTGCATGTATAGATCTTCTTTTCCACTGAGATTACCAGAGACGAATCCCCTTCCACAATCACTTTGCTAAACTGCAAATTCTTCAGAATTCTAAGCCCGTGCTCGAGTGCCGCGAACTCCATTTCGTTGTTCGTGCTTTCTCCCAGCTCTCTGCAGTATATGTGAATAATTTCGCCATCCTGATTCCATATGAATCCTCCAATGCCTGCTATTCCGGGGTTCCCCCTTGACGCACCATCAAAATTGAGCTTCAGAATTCCCTCCAACAGACAGTTCCACTGGGTGACTTCTGAATTTGGTAGCAGTTGGCATCCCGACGAAGTGCTGCTGTGGTTCGCTTCCAAACGAAAGCGTTTGAGGATGCATAAGTCCCGATTTGAAATCTTTTCTGTAGGATCCACTTTACATTTCGTTTGAATAAGCTGTTGAATGTTGGTTAAAATTGTTTCTTTAGAGTGCTCTGTATCTCTGTGCTCATCCTGGAAGATTCGTCTGTTGCGCTCTTTCCAGATTGTCCATAGAAGGAAGCCAGGCGTGGTTTTCCATATACCGTTAACCCTTTGGTTATTAGAAAAGTTATGTTGCCAATTGGGGATGGTGTTATGGATGGACCCTCTGTCTCTGTTGGAATCACTTAAAATTTCCTCCACCCAGTTCCATAGATGATTTACCCATTCACATGAATTAAACAAGTGATTTATTGTCTCTTCTTCAGCTAAGCACAATGGGCATCTTGACGGTCCACTGAAACCTTTCCTTCGTAAATTATCCCAGGTTAAGGTTCTGTTTCACATCATAAGCCAAAGGAAAGTCTTGATTTTTGGCCAAAATAGGTCGTCCCAGACCTTATTGTTCCATGGTACTGCCTCCTCCTGCTCAACTTTAACCATTATTTCCCTTGCTTCTTTTAATGAGAAGTTGTCGCTGCCTCTCCAACCCCATCTAAGCTTGTATGCCTCTTCTGCTATTCGTATCTTTCTTTTTTTCATTTTGTCATTGATTTGTTGTGTGCTTTCATTTATTTCGTCATGGTTGTCGTTGCTGAGATTAATCCATTCCCTCCATATGGGGTCCCTGTTATCCCGATTCCAGTAGTGGTGGACTTGGTGCTTGCCCTCATTTTGGTTGGAGATTTTGAGCAGTGATAGTTTAGGGGTTTCCAGTTTTGGGAGTTGCTGCCATGCATCCTCCCAAAACAGGGCTAGCCTACCATTGCGAATTTCCCAGAAGCAATTCTCATGTATTATGCTTCGGTTGTTGCGCGCAAGGTTCCAAATGGGTGAGCCTTCCGGGACCTCTTGCAGTCTGATCATGTCCTGATTATTGCAATTGGGAGTGTACTTTTCTTTCCAATATCTAGCCCACGACATATTGGGCTCTTTTATCCATCTCCACCATAGTTTAGCGCCACAGGTTTTGTTGACAATTAATGGGTCTACGAGATTCAGACCCCCCATGGATTTTGGCTTGCATAGCTTATTCCAAGCTACCAAAGCCCATTTTTTCTTATCCCCATTGCCGTTCCAAAGGAAGGATCTCTGAATGTTCCTTATTTGCTGAAGAATTCCCTTGGGAGCTGGTAGCATAGACAGTAGGTACTGTGGTATGGCTTGTAACACTGTCTTAGTTAAAACTAAACGGACAACAAAGTTTAAAGCCCTGTATGTCCAGTGTTTGCATTTCTTCTCCATGCTGGCTAACACCTTCTCCCAGTGTGTTTTCTGCCAGGGTTTGAGAGTGAGGGGAGCCCCTAGATACCTCGATGGAAGATTGCTAATTTTAAAACCAAGAAGCTGAGATAGATGTGCTTGAGTAGCTAGATGAGTATGGAAAAAGAAAATCGTTGATTTGGAGAAATTTATTTCCATTCCCGAGGCTTTACTAAAGCGATCTAAGATATGCCTGAAAGCCATGGCCTCTTTGACTGTTGGGATTCCATGTAACATTGTATTGTCCACGAATTGTTGATGCGTGGTTGCCGGTAGAGTTCTTATCGGTTGAAGACCCTTAATCACTCCATCAGCTCTCTTCTTGGCTATAATTCTACTAAGACCTTCCATAAGAATGACAAACAGGAATGGGGATAGAGGATCTTCCTACCTTATTCCCCGCGATGGTGAGAAAGGTTCAGAGGGAGCTCCATTAACAAGGATGGAGAATCTCGAGGATTTGATGAGGGCTAAAACCCAACTTATCCATTGCTTGCAAAAACCCAAAGCTTCCAGTATGGCTTCAAGGTACCGCCAGCTTACCTTATCATATGCCTTAGAGAGATCAAGCTGTATCAACATTCCTGTTTCTTTCCTTGAGTGTAGAGTGTGGATCATCTCCTGGGCCAGGAGGATATTTTCTAATATCTGCCTTCCCTCTACATAGCCTGATTGTTCTTCAGATATTATGCCTGGAAGAATCGGCTTTAATCTGTTGGCTATGACTTTTGATATTATTTTGTAAATGACATTGCATAGGACTATAGGTCTAAACTTTTCAGGGGTATTGGCTTCCTCTCCCTTAGGTATGAGCACTATAAAGGTTGAATTGATGGATTTTAGGATTGATCCTGATCTTCTGGAGTCCTCAACCACATCCCACCCTTCCTGCTTTATAATATGCCAACATGCCTTATAGAAGTTGATGGTGAAGCCATTAGGTCCTGAAGCTTTGTCATTTGGCATGCTATTAACCACTTCCTCCACTTCTCCCAGTGTAATCTCCCTGTAGAGGGCCCAGTTCTGATCAGAGTTGATAGATTTGGGTATGGATTTTAGCAGTTCCTTGATGGCTTCCTCTCTGTCTAAGTGTGGTTCCTGAGCTATGGAATTGAAGTGTTCCCGGAACCGAGCTGATATGTCGTGGTGATTCTTCAGTGGTTCCCCTTCTTTATTCTTTATTTCCAGAATTTTGTTAGCACTCTTGTAGTCTAGAGCTGACCTATGGGAAAATTTAGTGTTCTGCTCCCCTTCTTTTAACCATTGGATTCTAGATTTCTGTTTCCATATGGTTTCTTCTTGTTTGCATCGATCATGCCATTGGTGAGTTAGACTTCTCTCCTGCTCGGCATATTCCTCATTGCTGTGCCCAGAAGCCCATTCCTTGTGAATTTGTTCCAACTTTTCTTCTATCCGGGTTTTTTCCTTAAATATGTCCCCAAATACTGTTCTGTTCCACTCCTTTATTTTTTCCTTGATGGTTCTTAACTTCTTCTGTAGGTTAAACATTTTGGAGCCATTTCCTTCTAGGGGTTCGGACCACCATTTCTCCACTAGCTCGAGGAAGTTGGGGTGATCCAGCCAGAATTTTTCAAATCGGAATGGTTTGTTCCTCGGAGTACTCTGCACCGCAACTATGAGTGAAATTGGCCAGTGATCCGAGCCTCCAGTTGGGAGGATATCTGATTCAACAATGATACCATCTAGAATGATATTCTCAGAGATCAAGAATCGATCCAAGCGAGAGGCAATCAATCTTTCTCCCCCTCGTCTGTTATTCCAAGTGAAGTTGCCACTCTTGGGGAGAACATCTACTAATTTCACATTGTCAATGAAGCTGGTAAAATCCTCTAAGTCTTTGTTTAGTTTTCTTAGACCCCCTTTCTTCTCCAGAAGGGTGGTTATCATATTGAAATCTCCCCCTATAATGCATTTCGAACTTGGATATCTAGCAATTAGCTTATTTAAGGAATTTAAGAAACTTATTTTGTCCTCTGTTCTTTGTGGCCCATATACATTAACACATAAGAAAGATTCAGAGTTACCTGTGATTTGAGCTTCCACAACAATGAAATGTTTGTTCTCTTCGGTTGAGATCATCTGAATGTCTCTTGTATTCCATAGCGTTGCTAGACCGCCTTCTCGACCTTGACTTTATACTTCCAGATACTCTATATTCCTTCTGATCTTCTTGTTTATCTTGGCCATGCTAGAGCTGCTGCATTTAGTTTCTTGAATGAACATGATCTCCGGATTGAACTTTTGAAATTTACGCTTCAGAACTCTCTGTTTTGCTTGGCTGTTCAGCCCTCTGGCATTCCAAGATATAACCTTCATGATTAACTGATGGTTTTAATGGTAGGAGGAGAAGGCACTAAGTGCCTTCATCTTCCCTGAGTTGATCATTATCATGCCTAGCTCCTGCAGAGCCTCACCATTTGTCCTTCTGCCTCATCTTTTCTTTTGTTTGGTGCTAGATGAGTTCCATGTGAGACTTTTGGAGTGGTTACCGCTTCCTTTTGCTACCCCTAGCTTCCTATTCTGCTTTTCTAATTCTGCCTTCTGCCTGGCTATGAACAGATCATTTATCTTCCTGATTTGTTCCTCCGGTGCGTTTTCTATGCCTTGCGTTTTCCATTTCTCAGCTATGCCTGGTAGATTCATTCCTTCCATGGCTAGCACCTCCTCTAGCTCAAGATCATCACTCCCTCCATCCCTGGTGAGCATGTCTGTGTCCTCCTCGTGCTCTTCTGGTCTTTCCTGCATTTGGACTTCACTGACGTTCTTGTTCCCTTCCTCTGCAAACCTGGTTTGTACCTCCCTTTCCTTATGCTTCGTATCTGCTGCCTGGGTTCTAAGTCCATCCTCAGAGTCTGATTCTGGATCTTAGATCTCAAAGGTATTGTTGTAGTTGGTTCTGCCTGTTCCAACCTTGTTTATTCGTCTTCTATTGTCTCTCTGTCTTGACTTTGGTGTGATGAAGTTGTCTTTGGCCTCATTTCCTTGCTCTAGTTTATTGTCTTCCTCCTTCTTGTTCATTGGGCATTCCCGAATTAGGTGTCCGTGTTCGTGACATTTGCGACATCGAAATGGGATCTGCTCATAGTCTATTGTGTTGGCATTATGTTTCTGGTATGGTTATATGTTACAATTGTTGTACTTGATGGCAACACCCATGGCATGGCTCTCAATATGATGAGAATTAAGAAGTCGCAGGAGAAAAGTTCACGGAATTTTATGCAGAGAAAAGTTTATTTCATGTGGGAAAACTTACCTTTGGTCCATGGTAGTTAGTCCTTGGAATTTGAACCTATGGTTTTTGGACCATGGCATCTCGACAGACGTGTTGATCCCTAGTATTGAGTTGATGGTATTGGTTTGTTATGGTTTTGGCCTGTGGTATTGGTCCATGATTTGAGGAAGAGCTTGCCTATATAAAGCAAAGGAGATCATTTGGCTTATGTATGCTTTTGGGTTGAATATCTTAAGATCTGAAATATTGGGTTATTGTTTCAAAAGCTCGATCTATATGAAAGTGAAGTGGAAAGCGAATCTGTGAAGGGTGATCTCTCGAGCGCTGCAGCTGCGGAAGTGCGGAGGTGCCGCAGGAGACGC
>APFE031379955.1:0-14514 GCA_000404065.3 Pinus taeda | reverse complement strand
TGCCTCCTTCCTTCTCCTATTGTGTCATATTTGTAAATCCTTCAATCCTATCCCAAGTTGTTCTTAAGGGGATGTTAGGATATTCCGACACATAGGAAATAGTTAAGTTCAACTTGGTCTAGTATAGAGTTAGGTATAGAGTTAGGTAAAGTGTGTTTCTTTACCGTTGTACATTTTGTAACTTACAATCCGACGGTCACGATATGTAGTGATCCGACGGTTCATTCTCTCCTTGGTATTACTGACACTTGATCCGTGGCTTAACACCCGATTTGTCCATGATCTCTATTTAAAGAGCATGGAGGGTCATTTGTAGGTTAACCGTTCATGAGAGAAGCTTATGTAAAATTTCATTCTTTTATTAATAAATTGCTTGAAGTGGCCGCGTTGGCTCAGGACATGGACTGTTTCCCTCTTTGAGGGTTTTAACCACATCAAAAATACTGGTGTATTCATCTGTTATCTATTTGGGAGCGGTGTCCTTTGGTGTTCTGTCTGAGGAACTTACCCTGTAAATTCCTACAAGAACCCAAGCAACCAGGAGGCAAGAAGAAAAAGAAAGGGAAGAAGAAGAACCAGGAGGAGTTGTCTCTTAAAAAATCTTCTGCAAACCCTTCTGGGGATAAGAAACCAAGAAGTCCATGCGTAATATGTGATGAGGATCATTGGACTAGAGAGTGTCCATATAAAGTTGAACTTAGAAAATTATTTAAGAGTTCAAAAACCTCGGTTGTATTGACTGATCCGTTTCCAAACCCAGGAACAAATCTGGTTGCTAGCGAAAATGCTTCCCCGTCCCAAGTGCTAATGTTGTCGATTTCAAAGAAAGTGAATGATGCTCTCATATCGATAAGGAATAAAGATTATGGGAATCCACAGATGTCGAACAACAAGGATAATGGTCAACCTAGTAGTTCGACAAAAACTTCGACCGAAGTTGTGCCACCCATCATTCCTGAATTAAAAATAAAACCGCCAAAGGGAGTAGTAGACAAATCGACATTTAATCGTCGTTCCAGAATAGCACAACACTATAATATAGTGGAGGATTTAGCTCAATCGCCCTGCGTGATGTCGACACTTAAGGTACTACAAAATTGCCCATCCCAAAAGCAGGCTTTATTATCAGCAATAGCTGGGATTGACAAAACGGATTCCAATCTTGTGTCCTTTAATCACAAAGGATATGACCCTCAGCTACCAGCTTAACTATCTTTCCTCATTCAAGTGAAAGCCCTCAACAAAACTGTTCATAGAACAATTATTGATGGGGGGGCATCCACATGTATTATGTCGATGAGTTTCCAGAAAACTTTAGGGTCTCCAACCTTGTCGCGAGCATCAACGACATTAAAAGCATTTGATGGATGAACATACACCCCATATGGGATATTAAGTAACTTGCAAGTTGAACTAGGGGGGAAAACAATAGAAATTGATGTTGAAGTTATCAATGGAAACCCTGATTACAACATCCTACTGGGAAGGCCCTGGATATATGCCATGGCTGCCGTTGTGTCAACCTACTTTAGGAAGATTGCATTTCCTCTCCAAGGAGGAATTACAATAATCGACCAACAAACTTTTCTCCCCAACAGTTCAAAAGTTACGGGAAGCATTCCGATGATCCATGGAAGCCCTAATTCCCTTCAAAATATTGGAGTAGGCCTACTAAAAGACCCCACATTAATGGGAACTTTTACCCTATCGCCTCCAACCAATTTGGTGGAAGTGGCTAAAGTGGGAACCTGCAATATGATATCTTCCATTCAAAAGATGTCAGAAAATGATATTAATATGGATCATCTGCAGGTATTGCCTCTAAGCCCGCTAGAAATATTATAGCAATCAATGTTTTCGCTATGGGAGGCAAACCTGAATCAACGCTCATCAAGCGTTTGGATAGATAGGTCTAAGGAATATGGCACCCCTTCATATCCTTGGTCACAAGTACATTCTACAGACGAAGGAATCGTTCAATCAATGATGATTAACAAGGCACCATGGGAAGATTACCACCATCATTCCCATCTTCTGAATTTGGAAAGAAGATAATTCCAGCGACCTAGACTATCCCTTAGTTTTTGAATTTCTGTCGAATACTGTAAATACGATGGATTCCGAGCGAAACCTATCCACTATTGAAGAGACTATCGCCATAAATATCTCGACCAAAACAGATGTTGTAGAGAATATTCATGTCAGCAAATCTTGTTCTTCTTTAAAACTGGAAGTATATAGCGCTCTCTTTCGCGAATTTAGAGATGTCTTTGCTTGGTCATATGATAAAATGCCAGACATTGACTCAAGCATAGTTGAACATGAAATTAAGATGTATCGAGATGTCAAACCGGTACAACAACGGCTATGGCAGGGGCACCCCAAGAAAGTCGTTGCCATCAAGGCAGAAGTTGAAAAACTCCTCCATGCTGGTTTTTTTTACCCGGTTCCTCTAGCCGATTGGGTATCGAATATTGTTCCTGTGATGAAGAAACAAGGAACGATTAGAGTGTGCATTGATTATAGGGATGTAAATCAAGCTTGTCCAAAAGACAACTACCCTACGCCATTTATTGACCAGATAATTGACGAATGCGCTAGATGTGAAATCTTTTCATTTATGGATGGATTTTCCGAGTATAATCAAATAAATATCCGCCCGCAGGACCAATCAAAGACTGCATTTGTTTGTCCGTGGGGCACATTCGCATATCGCAAGCTACCCTTTTGTTTAAAGAATGCAAGGGTAATGTTTCAGAGAGCAATGAACTATGCTTTCCATGACATCATAAACATCGTTCTACCATATCTTGACGATCTTTCATCTCATTCGCGAAAGCGGACAGATCATCCGCAGCATTTGAGGGCGATTTTTCTACGATGCCGACACTATAAGATACGACTCAACCCACACAAGTGTGTGTTTTGTGTCAGTTCTGGTCATTTACTTGGCTTTGTGGTCTCAATGGACATGATTCATCTCAACCCATGTAAGGTTCAGGCAATCATTGATTTGCCTCCACCTTCAAATTTGCTTCAGATTCAGAAACTCCAAGGGAAAGCAAACTTTCTTAGGAGATTCATTCAAAATTATGCCGAACTTGCTAAAGGTTATAGTCATCTACTGAAAAAATAAGTACCCTTCATTTGGGTTCAGGTCACACAAGCTTCCTTTGATGCTTTAAAGCAATCTCTAATAAAAGCGTCACTAGTGTATGCTCCTGATTATCAAAAAGACTTTAACCTGTATCTCGCTGCAGCGAATACAACCATAGGAATGGTTTTAGTTCAAGAGGATAATGGAATTGAACATCCTATATATTATTTAAACCGAAACTTAAATGATACAGAAATAAAATACTCCTACATTGAAAAGCTAGCCCTAGCAGCTGTTCAAGCGATACAGAGATTTCGAAACTACTTCCTCTTTGGAAAAACTACCATTTTATAAGATTGCAACCCCATGACCTATATATTGTCACGAAAATTGCTGGGGGGCAAATATTCAAAATGGATAGAAATTTTACAAGAGTTTGATCTTGAATTCAAAAAATCCAAATCAAGGAAAGCCCTGGTCTTCGCGGAGTTACTATGCAATTTCCCATCGTCATCCAACGATGCAACATTTGAAGAAGAAATCGTGGATGAAAATTTGTTTCTGATATCTTCAAGCAATACGTCGTACGGAGATATAATCATCTATCTCCAAACCCAAACATATAGGTCTAATACCTCACGCTCCAAACAACGACGCATTCGATACCAATCGAAAAACTATGTGATCGTCGGTGATACCCCTTACCGTCGTGGTATCGATACAGTTCTGCGGAGGTGCCTCACGCATGAGGAGGCCGAAAAAGTCCTGAATGATTGTCATTCATGCGCGTGTGAGGGGCGTCAATCTGGTTATGCTACGGCGCAAAATATTTTGCGAGCAGGATGCTTCTGGCCAACAATGTTCAAAGATTGCATAACCGTAGTAAGAAGTTGCCACGCTTGCCAAATCTTCGATAGCAAAACTAGAAGACCACCAACACCGCTACAACCAGTAGTTGTTTTTGGGCCATACGCCAAATGGGGCATAGATGTCATGACATGTAACCCAACCTCGACTGGGGGGCATGAGTATATCATAGTCGCAGCAGGCTATTTTACCAAATGGACCGAGGCGATGACTACATTAAACAACAACAGCGAAACGGCTGCCCCCTTTTTTTAATCACGTAGTCTCCAGATTTGGCGTTCCACAGGCCATAGTCACAGATCATGGATCGCATTTTTGCAATCACATGATATTTGAATTGGCTACCAAGTCAAGACTGTCCCACGACAGCTCTACTCCATACTATCTGCAAGCTAACAGACAAGTTGAGGCAATGAACAAGGTCTTGAAGCGCATGTTGCAAAGGATGATTGGAGTCCATAAATGGAGTTGGAACCTGATCATGTACTCAGCCTTGTGGGCATACCAGACATTGGTGAGAAAGGCAACCGGGTTTACACCTTTTCAACTAGTGTACGGTCTGGAAACAATATTACCAGTTCAGTGTGAAATCTCGTCCCTCAAACTCGCAGTCGACCTTCTCCCTGGAACTTCAAAAGAAGGGGCTCATTTCTTGGAAATAATCCACTTGGATGAAACCCGTCATGATGCAACTTTGGCTAACGAAGCCCATAAGAAACGAGTCAAAACACAGTTCGACAAAAATTTCAAACCTCGTGTCTTCTCAGAAGGTGACCTGGTCTTACTTTACGACGAGGAGTCAAATAAGTTGGGAGCAGGGAAGTTCAAATCTTTATGGATGGGTCCCTATATTGTTAAATGTGTATTAGCAAAAGGAGCCTACGAGTTGATGGACTATGATGGGATTCCACTGGCACAACCTGGCAACGGGTTGTACCTCAAGCGTTACTATGCTTAACTCCTCATAGTAATCCCTATGCTTTTGTTAAATTTTTGTTTTCGTTAAGGGTAATTGTTTTGGTTCAGTAATCCACTTTTTGCATTTGTTCCAGATGTCAAACTTACTAGAATCATTCGTTGGATATGCCGATGGAGCGAGTCATAGTACATGGAACCTATCTTCTGCGGCTTGGGCCATCTTTGATCCTAGCGGTGAGTTAGTGAGTTTTAGAGGGGTATGTATTGGTCGGTCGACGAACAATATTGCTGAATACAGCGCGTTGATAGAAATCCTCTCTGATGCCATCGCACATGGCATATGCCGACTTGTTGTCAAGCTAGATTCACAACTCGTCATTCTACAGCTCACTGGTATTTATTCCATACGAGATCCATCCATCTATCACATGTTCCTAAGGGTCAGAATTTTTGAAATACGGTTCGATTTCATTCAATATCAGCATATTTCTAGAAATTTAAATACATTGACAGACTCATTGGAAAATTATGTATTAGATAGACATTTGCAACATTTATAAAAAGAAGCATTTCATCAATATTTGCAACAGCATCACGTAGCTCAACCGAAATAAAACTCCAAAAATCAAAAATATATATATGATGATTGTTTATGGTTTACATATAATGCTCCGTAATCAAGAAAACATCTATCAAATGACCCAAAACTCAAAATGCAAGGGGGCACCCTAGTCCAATGATGTTGGTGATAGCAAGTCACCGCCTGTGCGATCATGCGTAAAAGCCTAGTCCAACGACTCGGTACACCAGTAGTATGTAGCTGTGACTGCAAAAGCAGATCGTCGGTCCTCACATCTAGAATACCAAGGGTGAGACCCTCGACCTGATCCTGTAATGCTGAAAGATTCTCGGCCACATCAAGATCGCGGAGGATAGCCCTCCCCATAACCTCTCCTACTAGAGCGACAGTTGGTCCTCTCTGACGTACTGCTCGTCGAACTGGTCCGATATCTGCATAAAAACATGAGTTTTGATTAGTCTTGATCAAAGAAAACATAAGAACATTATAAAAACAATAAACAAGGATATGGTCAAAGAATTTACCCATAGTGCCCCACTGCTCACCAACTGGCAGCACCAAATCTGGGTCACCTTGGAAGTCCATGCCAGCATATGGACACTTGGCGTACACCATCTCCTGACGATCAAACGACTTGAAGAAGGTATCGGAGAAAGAAATCTGAGGTTGGCCAGCATGTCGAGACATAAGGTCAACCCATCTCTACATCCGTGGGTCAGTCGATGGAGGTAAACCAAGTGAGATGTACTGCGGCTGCATCAGTGGGATCTTCTCTGAAGCGATAGTGATCAAAATAGAACCATAGCCGAAATTCTTGGATCTCCCGCCTTTCACTTTGGTCAGTTGTTCTTTCATCACAGAGAGTACTACATCACACCAGTTGAACACCTTCGATTCAAGGCATTCCAAAGCATACTGTATGTATGATCCGGATTTTAAACAGGAACACAATAAAATACAGAGATAACCATATACATAAAGATGCAGCGGAAATAATTCTTCATTTCATTAATGGAAAAATACTGAAATATGCTTACAACCAGAAATGGAAATAAACCAGTTAGGGCGATGGCAGCTTATCTCTGAGAAGAGATGTGTGGCTACATGCCTCTGAACTGTTCCGAACTTGTGTTACATGAGGCTCGAAGGCCTATTTATTATTGAGAAACAATGGAAAACCCTTCACATTCCAAAACCGACCCTTAGAAGATGAAACGCCAAATTGTGGGCCCCGTTTTGGGTAAATTGGTACATCAATTTCCCGGGGTCGTAACTTTGGCATACAATCTCCGTTTGACGCGTATGATAGCTCATTAGAAAGATCTATCCGAGAACTACCACTTTGGGAAGGGCAACATCAGTCCATGGACCCATGTTGCCCCCAGATTTCCCAAAAAACGTCGTTTAGGGCCTCAAAACGACTCTCGAAGTTCAGGACCTGAAAAAAAACTGCTAAAAATAGTAAATTGTGCTACATTTACGGAAACTAAAAAACTGAAAGAGACACTTGCAGGGGTCCAAATGGGATAGGTGGGTGGCCACCAACATCCACCTTGATCAATGTAAGACCTATTAGCTATGTGAAGAGCCGCACTACCAGCCAGTCTAGCAAAAGTGAACAGAATGGTCCTCAAGGGCCGGCGAGTGACATCTCGGATATTGATCTTGCCATCCATACTCGGTTGAGATCCCTCTTTGTAGTGCCGGCGAATATACTCCCTCACGAACTCACCCCCACGGGCGGGACCCGATAATGAGAGAGGGGCACCATGCCTCGATAAACCGGCCAAAAAATAGATGTCCACAACAGTCAAGGGGATAGATTTGAACCTAATCTGGAACACTTGGTTGGTAGGATCCTAGGTGTTGAGGAAATATTGCAACAAGTTGATTTGTTGCCTCATGCTAGAGATGTGAAAAAACTTGAATAGGCCACAGTTCCACAATGCAGTTACTGTACCCGGATCATGTAAAGCAACCGTGTCATCTTCTTCATGCTCGCGTTCTCGCCATGTAACAACCATTTTTCTCCAATGAATCTCTGAAAAACAAACAAGAGAAGAGTCAGGGTCTTGATTTGGAAAAAAACAGGCAAAAATCCATGAGAAAGCTATGCAAAATGTTTCCTTCTTACGCCCATCGCACCCCAACAATGCACTAGGAGCGATGCATACTGACTGCCAGTGATAAGGTTAGTATGCATCGCACCTTTCAATTAAGGAAGGGTGCGATGGAGCCAGGGCGAATTGTTCAAACCCCAGAGGCTCAGAAAAGCAAGGAAACATGCTCAGAATTCAAAAAGGAAAGAATGCAACTGAAGAGCCAAGTTTAGCTCCTACCTGGTCCAGACGGTGTCAAGAATCGTCCACAGAATCTCCCAGAATCAACTAGTGAAAATCATAGGGGAAAAGCACCTCCAAAGCTCCAACAAACCAAGTTCAAGTGAAATGGTAAAATGAGAGGTAAAAGTCACTTTTTAATTACCATTCACCTAGTTCAAGTAAAGTATTAGTGTTCTTAACTCATTTATCAAGCATATGTTTTCATTTCTAATCGGTTTGATGAAGCAATTGAATAGATAGTACAATATTTGAAAGAACAAAATGCTGACGGTAAATCAAGGAATCAATGACCATCATCACGCGTAGTTTTAATGCGGAATTCAAGCTCATTAAAAAATAAACATAAGCAGTGAGCAAATGTTTCCCCCGAGTTTAAGCTCACTAAACAATCAACCGATCCCCGGTAAAAAAACATTGTGAATGCATTATCATCAGCTTTTGAGCCTTGGTCGTGTTCTCATCATTACCTCCACTCTATTTTAGCTGATCATTCGCCTCCATTTGATTGTTTACCCCTTTCGAGGAACACCTGTGAAGAGTGATTCTGTTAGCCATCCCTGTGACACTACCATGTTTGAAAATTTACCTGGAATCAGCCACTACCCGAAATCATCACTCGTTCCTCGGAAAACGAGTCTCCTTTAAGCTCTTTTCAACTGACTCGTAAAATATGAAAAGATTTCTAAGCGATTAGCCTCTCCGGCTTGTTAAAGTCATCGGAAGTGCTATCCCTCCTCTAGATTTTAATCTTTTTGGACTTGCGGGATTATTACACAAAAAGATCGAGCGCTTGACTTGTTCAGCTCGTTAAAACTATTGAAAATTCATCCATTTCATATTATTTTACACTTTTTCAGACCTAAGGGATTATATGACGAAAAAGAATCATTGGAGCTTCCTTTCCGTCCCTTTCATACTCTCTAAAATTGAAAAGGACCGAGTTATCTTTGTCGTTAAACTCATTAAAACGTAATAGCAACAAACTTGTCCAAAAGGACGAGAATGAGTTTCATTGTCACTAGGCTTGTTAAAAAATAGTGACAAGTTCGCCAGAAGGGTGAATTATAGAACAAGCATATGTTATCCTCCTTAAGCTTGACAAAAATAAAGAGGTATTGGTCAGCAATGACTGGGGAAAATTGGGAAGAAAACTAAAAGAAACTTTATTGGTAGCAAGTTGCTCTTGAACATGACACTTTCTCTCCGCATCCGAGTCAGGTTGGGTTGTTCCATTCACTCGTCATATCACCATTAGTCCATCACACCATCCATCTTTGGGGTTAACACTACCAATCCATCATCAGTGCCCCTGATATGTTTAAGAGAAGTCGCTTAGAGAATTCACCTATGTCTCAACCGCTGCAATACATTCACGCTCCATTCTTTCATGACCACCACCCTGAACCCTATATCATCAGATCGTTTTCAACTCCAAAATCATTTGCTCCATTCCGTGTCGTAGATGTGAGATTCATTAATGCCCTCCTACGATGGGTCACTTCTTGTCGACATCAGCTAATTATCCAAGAAGTTGACTTAGGAACAACCCCTTTCAATACTTTGAAGCTTGCATGCCTTAATGGAAAGTTTCTCACTTTCGGCAACAAGTTTACATCAATGGCCTTCGACCGGAAGATTTTGCGTGGTGTTCGACGCCACGTCCCTTTTTCACACCACGTAAATTGTACTGTAGTACCTTGACGATCATCGACATTATTGGTGACTCCTCTTGCGCATGTTAACAGCTTACATCATTGGCTGGTAATCATGCGATGTCTTTCCATGTTCGACTGCAGAACATTTTTCACATGGATCGAATTGTACTTCGAGTGAAGATAGAACGCGTTTTGAAGACCCCGAATCTAGTTTCATCCATCTAGGCTGCGATATATTCAGGAATATAAAGACATCAAATGTACATTTCCGAACAGATGATCATCCAAATCAAAGGATGATGACTCCGTTCGAATCATCAGTCTGCTACACAGACGGTTGTCTGTCCTATGTACATGAAAGTGAATTTATAAAGCTGAGAATGGGAATGCCCGCCTCAGCTAGATCATGAAAAATATTATTAAGATAATGTATTGTATTGTATCTTATTACAGGTTGCCTCCCAGCTCGAAAAAACTTCGGATCCTCATGGTAAAGCATTTAACCCAACATCAAAAGATTTAACGACCTCATGCTTTAGGGGGAAACTGTTATAGACATTTTTAGGCACTACACCCAAATCATAAATGTCCATAAACTGAGGGCTCCTAAGTCCCTAAAAGTGTTGCTTCACTACCTAAAGGAACAAGGTCGGTTGATTACATCATCTCCTAGAAGTTCTCCATAGAAAACTGCTCATAAATGGTCAAAACTAGACCATACTGAATGCCCAGTGCAGAGGGTGCGATTCATATCACCTTCCTAGTGTAAAGGGTGCGATGCACACTAGATGGCCCCTCTGTAGGGTGCGATGGGTGAGAATGGAAAAATGACAAGGACAGTTTGCGAGGTGGAAGATCATAGAATCTTCCAAAAACTTTCCCTCTGACACTTGCCTCTCTGATTTCGACCAGGGATGAGTAAGAGATCATCAATCTCCAAGTGGAATCAAGAAATATCAGAGAGAGGACACTAATCAAAATCCCAGAAGCTGACTCACCCCCCTACAATCATCTATATATGGATCCTGTTGGCATTATGATACAAGTGTTGTCCTTGATGGCAAGATGACAGATTATAGTGCAGTAGGTCAGTAGCAAAGAATTGATGATCAGACTACAAAGAATGAAGAAAGCTGAGTATACACGCAGGTTCACTATATACCAAGTCGCGTACAGAGGCAGGTTATACGCAGGTTCACTATGTACCAAGTCACGTATATACGCAGGTTCGCTATATACCAAGTAGGGTATACATGCAGGTTATACTTGCAAGTTCTCTATATACAAAAATGCGTATACACGCGAGATTGTTGATCAGAAGTCACGTATGCGTATGCATGCACTTCCATGAATGGAAATGCATGTATATGTTTGAAAACATACCTTTGGTCCGTGGCGGTTAGTACTTGGAATTTGAACCTATTGTTTTTGGACCATGGCATCTCGACATACGTGTTGATCCCTAGTATTGAGTTGATGGTATTGGTTTGTTATGGTTTTGGACCATGGTATTGAGCAAGGTATAAGACTATAAAAGGAGAAGAAGATCATTAGGCAAAAGCATTGAGAAAGTCTTCAATATCTGATGAAGGAGGAGATCCAGTATGCAGGTTATGGGTTGCTTGATCTAAGCTAAGGAGGGATCTCACAAGTTGATGGAGAACAAGATCTAAGGATAGATCGGGATCAAATGGTTTGAAATGAACTATCTCTATATGATTGATTATGTTTATTCTAGATTTGTATACTGACGCAAGTAATGTTCTGAACTGGGTATAACTTAAGTTTGAAATCGCTGCAAGTCATGATTGAATATTTATAGATCTATATGTGGGTTGACTTTGGTAAAAGCGCGTATGTACGTGGGTTTGGTTTGTCCAAGGAGCGTATGCACTTTAATGCATGATTTTGATGATACAGTTGGTTCTGAATAGTATTGCAGAGTTCAGGGTTCTGGTCTGTGATCTGGTGACTGCTTTTTGTTGACAGGGTTCAGTGATTCAGTATTGGGTGATTCAGAGATTGATAATGCTAGTGTTGATTGATTGTGTGCTTCAATGATATTGATGGGTCCAGTATGAAAATTGGATGAAACGTGGCCTTCAGATTATAGAGTTGTGTTTCAGTGTATCCAATCTGAAAATTTATGAAACGTGGTACCTGGAGGAGAGAAGATTGTAGGTCGACGCCTATGTACTAGTATCTTAGCTAGTACAAGAACTATGGGGGTTGTAGCTCCCTTCCAGCAGAAGCTAGAGAACGAGAGAGGGTTGTAGCTCTCTGCAGGTTGCAGCCTGCGTACTAGTAAAGGAATGCACCAGTACATTGTAAAAGAAGTTTCTTATTAAAGGAAGATAGAAACAAATTGTAGCAGGTGGTTTTCACCCACATTAGGTTTCTACCTTATATCATGGTGTTCATGTGTGCTTCTTGTGTGTGATGATCTATTGTGTTTATTGCTTCTATTTACTATTCATATGGTCAAAGAAGTTTTGATGCATTATCTAAAGATCAACATGTAATGGATTATCTGACTTATAAATAATCTGGATATACGCTAGTTTCATTAGACACAGTCGCGTATACACGCGGATATACTTAACTAAAGTAGCATATATGAATCTGAGTAAGAAAATGAAAATGTTTTACTGAGTTGATAATACTGATTCACCCCCCCTCTCAGTATTATTTCCAACATTAATAAATGCTAACTTACCAAAGCCAAACAATGCTACAACGGAGGGATATTTGTAATTTGTTGAACATTTAATATAGAGTTGACAAGTAGAATTTAAAAAAATATTATTAACAGAAATAATCGAATAGATGTTTTCTACTTCAGAATATGAGGAGGCATGTGTTAATATTTCAATATGGAAAATGTGAATCATAAATAAAATATTTCAATCGAAACTATGTATATATTATATAAAATACATGAAAATAAAAATTTTCTTCTAGTTAAAACATTTATTATTGTGTTGCTATAATCAACATATATCCTTCTCAACTTTGCATCTACTCGAAGTTTAAATATATCAAATCTCTCGACAGGAAAACCTTCATCATGTTCTTCACTCTAAAAGTGGTTTCCAAATTGAATGATTTGATCCATCTCGGTTCTTAGTAAATCCATAGTTAAGATGGATCCATGTTGGCTTTAGGTATTAATTATATTTGATATTCATGATATATAGGTGGAGGTATCCATCTAGGAATTTCTTGGAATACCTTATAGTTCTTCTCTAAGGTGTGTTTTAATTCCTTTGGAATATTTCCATCTTCCTACTTAAATCCCATATAATATATTTTAACCACAATTCCCTTGCTACTATTTATTAGGATAATTCCCATTCTATGAAATCAAATGGCTTGATAAGGTCTAGATTATAATCCTTTGAGTTCAAATCTCAATGAATAATTCCTTCCAATTTAAATCTCATGAATAATTCAAATTAGTATGGATAATTTGTACCTATTTCTCTTAATTATTTAATACATGAAAGAACAAATACACCTCCAATGAGAATCACATCCACTAGGATTCCCAAATTATATCATCTCTTAGTTGAATGATATGAAGTTTTCCCATACATTTAATACTCCCTCCATTAGTGACTGAAACATAGAAAAATGTCATTATATTTAAAAAAAAATGAGTAACTTGATAATATCTTACCAATGAAGTTATGGGTAGTAACCAAGTAAATAAGTAGTATGACTTCTTTCTTCTGAATGTAACATAAAATATGTAGGGTTTGGGGTGCTGAGAAACATGCCAATACATGAATATCTATTTCACACATTCTAAATCAATGTTGTACACAATTTTAGCCTCAGTTTTTTTATTTTTTAAGTTGACATGTTCTTCCTCATCCCTTTCTGTAGATGCATCCATTTCCTTATCATCCATATTTTCAAACATAAGAAATTATGTTTCTTGAAATTTATGCCATTGTGAGCATGCATTGTCACAACCAAAGCATAGTTATTTTTCTTCTATTTCTTCCATTATGTTTTGTGATATTGAAGTAGGTTGAATTAATATTTTCTCATAAACCCCAAAACATTTTATGTTTCTTCCATATGATCCAATGGTATACTTATGTATATCCTTATTCATGGCTTTAATATAACATGCAAATGGCATAGATTCCATAATGTGTTTAGGTTGTTTTAATAAAATATCATGTTTAGTGTTAGATCTAAGACTTTTGTGATCCATAATGTAGATACCAGTCTTTCAGATTAATCACATCGTTAGGATTTGGTCGACGTTTCGAACCAACTAATGTGGTTCATCCTCAGGATAACGTGAACCACATTAGTTGGTTGGAAATGTTGATTGATTTCTTACTTTGTCCTAAGGATCAGCCACATCAGTTGGTTCAAAACATCGACTAAATCGTAATGATGTGATTAATCTTAAAAATTGATCTCTACATCATGTTTAGTGTCAACTTTTAGTCCACCAATTTAAGCTTCCAATAAATTCTCTTCATGTATGTTGTCCATGCAAATTACCTTAAATTATAAATTATAACCCTCAATCGCACTTAGTTTCTGGATTCTTTTCAATAATAACTACATTTTTTATTTACAAGCACACATTTGAAAAGATTAAATAAATGCACATTTTTTTGTTGTATAGTTTGGTGCATTGATCATAAATGTGAATGTTTTTTTTTCTTTTACTTCATTTTCTCAATGCACTCTTTGGTGTAAAGTGTGTTGATTTGTTTGTTTTATTAAAATGCATAGTTATATAATTTAATTGGTGAAATACATATGTTATCTTTGCAAGTAAGGGAACAATGATGGTCACTCTTTAGTGCATATAATTATTTAGTGCATTGGCTGATTTTG
The DNA here is from genome assembly GCA_000404065.3 of Pinus taeda. Classification (NCBI taxonomy): domain Eukaryota; kingdom Viridiplantae; phylum Streptophyta; class Pinopsida; order Pinales; family Pinaceae; genus Pinus; species Pinus taeda. The sequence goes on along the minus strand of APFE031379955.1, from coordinate 189 downwards.
TATAAATATATCCAATATGAAATCCTAAAATAATTGAGTGCACTAGTAACTTTTAAAACCCCTTAGGAATTTCATTTATGGTTAGATTGTTCTATTCTACACAAACACTCTTTTAAAACCATATTCATTTATTTGTTATGGATTTATATGAAATGTAGTTTAATTATTTTTATAATATCAAATGATCAA
>APFE031379954.1:206976-292285 GCA_000404065.3 Pinus taeda | reverse complement strand
TAGTTCAGAGGCATGTAGCCACCACATCTCTTCTCAGAGATAAGCTACCATCTCCTAGTTGGTTTATTTCCATTTTTTATTGTAAGCATATTTCAGTATTTTCCATTAATGAAATAAAGTACTATTTCCACTGCATCTTTTTGTATATGGTTATCTCTGTAATTTGTTGCGTTCCTGTTTAAATCTGGATCAGTGGTATCAGAGCATTCTGCTTTTTCTCTGTTTTTCTTCGCATGTCCCCAACGAGGTCAGGATATAAGGAGTTAGGGCTTGAATTGGTCAAACCTTTGCCAGACTAGCCTTGCAAATCTCGATGACCTCCCATGGTGGATGAGAAGAAAGATGAGGGGGCAGGAGATCCTATCAAAATCTTTCTCTAAGAAGCACTCGAGCTGCAAAGGAACACGATGATGGATAACTTTGCGCAGATCCTTCAACGGCTACCCAGAGGTGACACATCGGCTTCCAACAGCTACTCTGGAAACGCCACACCCTTTAAGGTATAAGTTAATTTTTAAATCCCCATCTTCGAGGGTCAAATAGATGCAGATGTCGTAGATAAATGGTTAAGTCTACTAGATGGGTATTTTTCTGTTCATGAATTTTCAAGTCGGGAAAAGATTGTTTTCGCTCTTCTCAAAGCAGCACCCCACGTCAAGGATTGGTGGGAAACCTACTGCGAGCAGAAGGATGAAAGTATAGGCTCACTGTTTTTAGCCGCACCCACTTGGAATGACTTTCAGGATGCCATCAAGGAGTAGTACTACCCTATCAAAATCTATGACAACAAATACATCAAATGGACCACACTGCGACAGGGACGAGACCAAGATGTACCGGAGTTCACAAACATTTTTCATACCCTTCGTACACAATTGGGTATCAAAGATTCTGAGCTACATCTGGTACTCAAATACCGTGGTTGCCTACACAGATACATCCAGGAAGAGATGGAGTTCTTGAACATCTCCTCACTCGGCACAGCATACGAATACGCTGTCAAAATCGAGCAAAAGTTCAAATAGAAGAAGCAAGACTTTGGATCTGCAAATCTGAATCCCAAAGGACAATGCCAAGGCGGGTTGACCCAAGACAACCCCTCGAAGCTGCAAGAAAAGAACAACACCATGAAGCTGAAGAAGGACACAGGAATGTGGTGTGAGTTCCACAAGAGTCCCAATCATAACACAGGTGAGTGTCGGACCAAGCAGTCACTGGTGGCAGATTTGAAGCCTTCCGAATCAGATGCATGTTCTAACTCTAAGCCAGAACCTAACAAGGGGAATGGCAAAGGAAAGAAGATCATTGATGCGGAGCCTAGCACCATTGTTGCCACTTCCAAGATCTAGGAAAATGAACCTGAAGATCCAAAGGAGGGGGAACGTCTTTTCCACTCACAGATGTGGGTGAAGGGTTCGCCGCTGCAATTCATTGTCAACAGTGGCACCCAAAAGAACCTCATTTCAGCAAAGGTCGTGAAGCGGTTGGGCCTACTGACTACACCACACCCGCAGCCGTATAGTATCAGGTGGCTTCACGAAGGACGTGATCTCAAAGTTTGCCAGCAGTTCCACCTTCCCTACAGCATCAAGCCCTTCACAAACGAGCTATTGTGTGATGTTACACCTCTGGATGTTTGTGATGTACTATTAGGCGAGCCATACTTGTGGAAGCGACATGCTGTGTATGAGTCAAGGCCTTGCACTGTCATTATTCCTTTGGATAATTCATTATACAGGATACCAGAGGTAGCCCCACCTATCGGCACCTCTTTGATCACTACCAAGAAAGGAAGCAAGCTCATCTCCTAGACTAGGAAATTCATTTTCTGTCTGGTTCGCTCCCAAAGTAAGGGGAAGATCGTCGCTACATCCATGATGCCCACAAAGGGTTCCTCCATGCAGCAGCATCAGTAAATGGATACGGTCATGACAGAACACAGGAACAAATTCTCCTCACCCACAGGGGTACGACATAAGTTTCAGGTGGGCGACAAAGTTTTGTTGCATCTGCAGAGAGAACGCCTTACCATAACCCATCAGAAACTAAGACCACTCAGACATGGTCCTTACACCAATACCAAGGCTACGAGAAACAATGCTTGGAAGCACAACATTCCTCCATTCCTTCGCTTTCACTGAGTGTTCAATGTGGACTGTCGTTGACCATGCTTCCCACCATTTCTGGACACATCAGAGATTGCAGAACAACTCACTAGAGACCCAGCTCAGCAAAAGCTTCCTCATCTTAGGGAGGAACTCAACGCAATGGGGACCATTGCTTCCTAAGGGGGGAGGAATGGTCCAAGTGGATTTTGGTGGCCACCCACCTATCCCATTTGGAACCCCACAATTTCTCTTTCAGTTTTTTTAGTTTCCTTAATTATAGCACAGTTTACTATTTTTAGTGGTTTTTTGGGTCTTAAACTTCCAGAGCCATTTTGAGGCCCTAAACGATGTTTTTTGGGAAATCTACAGCTAGTGATTTTTCTTTTCAAGAATCATCTTTTCCATTGTAGTCCTCAAAGATATCTTTCCAACAAGCTATCATGCACGTCAAACAGAGATAATACGACTAACTCGCAACCCCGGGAAGTTGATGTACCAACTCACCCAAAAACGAGGCCCACAATTTGGTGTTTCATCTTCTAGGGTTGGGTTTTGCAATGTGAATGGTTTTCCATTGTTTCTCAATACTAAATAGGCCTTCAAGCCTCATTGTAACACAGTTCATAATAGTTCAGAGGCATGTAGACACCACATCTCTTCTCAGAGATAAGCTACCATCGCCCTAGCTGGTTTATTTCCATTTCTGGTTGTAAGCATATTTCAGTATTTTCCATTAATGAAATGAAGTATTATTTCCACTGCATCTTTGTGTATATGGTTATCTCTCTAATTTGTTGCGTTCCTGTTTAAATCTGGATCAGTATTTATTCTCAAGTAGAACTACTGGTTCAAATTAAAAGGTTGTACAAGATAAAATCACAAATTTTATAGACGATTGCAATTTGATTTTTTTTTAGAAATCTCATCAGATAATTGGTACTCAATTTAAGTTGCAAGAACAATAGTTTGATATGCAGAAGATTGTGGATACTAGTAAAATGATTAAATTGGTTTAGATGTACACTCCAACAGACACATGCAAAAAATATAACTAATTAGGTCACACATAAAGCTAATGGCATTTTTGAAGTCTTGCAAAACTAAAAATCAACATGTATTCTAGGGTTTATCAAAGAAAATTACCTTAAGATGTTGAAAAGAGCATCTAGGTCCTCCAAGCTTTGTAGTAAATCCCAATAGAGGAATCCCAAAAACTGTAAAACCAAGGTACACATTGTTAATTTTCTTGATCAAAATCAAACAAGATTCAAATAAATAACATGAAACACCAATTAAATAATTTGTATCGCAAACAAAATTGGTAACTACAAAGAATTATTTCTCATAAAATGTAATAAAGCGTCTAACTTACTAAAGTTTTGATTTCAGATTGTCACTTTTCTTCAAGTTTTTTAGTGTGAGAATGTATCTGGTCATTGAATATAATGGACCTGTATGTTATAAATACTGGATTTAGTTTCCCTAGATGAGAAGATATGGTTGATGAATGTCTTTTATTCTCAGTTGATGATACCAAGATCCCATATCTATCTTAGAAAACATTGTTTCTCCCTTTGTCTCATGAAATAAATCATCTATCCTTGGTAGAGAATATTGATTCATTATTACCATATTTTTTAACTAATGATAGTCTATATGTGACCTCTAGGATCCATCCTTTTTAACAAAAATCACTAGATTCCCAGAAGATCTTGCTATATTGAGTGAAGTCACTCCAACCCTTGATTATGTCACATACAATTGTTTGATTACTAGCCTCTGCACATTAGGTGAAGTAGATGATGCCTGTCAGCTATGGAGGGAATGCTTAAAAAGGGCTTCACTCCCAATACAAAGACATACAATTTTGTTTTCACACAACTTTGCAAAATAAGTTAGGCTAGAGAAGCTTCTAAGATATATAATAATGTTGCAATAAATACCTTCTTCCTAACCCTATAGATACATGCCAATTTTATTGAGATGTTTCATTACACTGGGCATGTAGACATGGCTTTAGAGCTTTGTAACAAGATGCATGAGAAGAAATACATATGTGGGCACCAAATTTATAGTTTGCTAATTGATGATCTTTGTTATAATTGTCTTTTTAAACAAGATTTTGTGCGTTTCAAGAAAATGATAGAGAAGAGAATAGTAAATAATCAATAAGCTATTTCAATAAAATAAATAATATGTCTGATTTCACTGAGGATTCAGCTCCTGTGGGTTTGACTATAAGGAGGTTGTAGCTTTCTTTTGGCCAAAGTGTTGGTTGCTAGAATTTGGTAATTGGGATGACTAGATAGCTCTCCTTAAGTTGATTCTCTACAATGTTAGTTTGTGGCAAGTTTTTCACACAACTGCTAAATTGATCTTTTGGGTCTCCAATCCTTTTCATGACCTTTCTAAAAACATCCTTACTAAAAATAATTTAATGCAAATAAAAATTAAACACATAAACTACTATTGGTAATCTCAAGTGGTTGGTGTCTTTGGTTCTGAGTTATAACCAACTATTTGGAGTCATACCTGTGATATTGGGTAATTCTAGTGCTCTTTCAATGTTGCAATTTAATGGAAATTGATTATCTGTACGAATTCCTATAGAAATTGGTGAAGTTCATCTCTGGCTTCACTATAAGTACTTATTATCATATCTTTGTATTCACTTGATACCTCATTTCACATGTTCTACCCTCTATATATATTTTTATCTCCATTCAAGATTTTGACTATATTATATGAATATTATTTATATTTTTTTTTGTTGGACTAGATGTATGGAGTTGTGATGGAATAAATTCATCCCTCTAGCTACTTACTATTGTTATATTCGCCCTTCCACCTATCTTACTTAACTCGTTCCTCTGGTTTTTTTATTTTATTAAATGAATGTAATTCATAATTAAATAGGGTTGAGAGTCTCCTAAATTTTTTGAGATTGAATGATTTTTTTTTTTTGAGATTTTGCAAACGGTTATGGTTTGCAAAAACTCTAAGAAACACTTATGATGATAGGTGGGATACTCTCGTTCGTCAAATTTTCTTTTCTACAAAGGCATTCCCATATGGTATTTTTGAAATGTGTTCTATTCCAAAACCAAATTGTTGAGACGGCTTAAATAGAGTGCCAATAACATTTGTAATCTGTAGATTAGGGTTCTTTTGCAATCTTCATTGCATGAGATTTAGGAGCTTCTTACATTATAGGTAATGAATGTGCTTTTTCATGTATTGTTGGAATATATTATCTCGCTCAAACACTATATGTAACCATTTAATCTTTCGAGTTTCAAAAAATTTCTATACAATTCTTTTACTTCTCTACATAATTTGTCACTTTATGGTTCCTCTGGGGTTCCTTTTGCAGTGTTTATTGAATAAGATTTAGAAGATTCTAAGATTACAGGCGATGATAATAGTGTATAGGTAATGAAATGATAATAGTGTTTTCTTTTGCATAGAATTCGAAAATATATTATTCTGCTGGAAATCTATATGAACCCATTTAAATCTATCGATTTTTTTAAATGGCGGAGGAATCAACCTTCGTAAGCTTTGGGGTTCCGAAAATGTATTGTGCAATTCTCTTACTGTGCCAGAAAATTTATGTTGCTGACCATCACAATCTAATACCTACATTTCCATTTGCTTACCTTACAACGATGAAAATTACCTTAAGATTTTGAAAAGAAAATTATCTTAAGATGTTGAAAAGAGAATCTAGGTCCACCAAGATTTGTCATAAATCTCTATAGAGGAATCCTAAAAACGGTAAAACCAGGGTACAAATTATAATTTTTTTTTATCACAATCCAACAATATTTAAATCAATTTACATGAAACACCATTTAAAGAATTTTTATCGCAAACAAAAAGGGTAACTACAAAGAATTATTTCTCATAAAATATAATAAAGTGTCTAACTTACTGAAGTTTTGATTTGAGATTATCACTTTTCTTCAATTTTTTATCTTTTAATGTGAGAATTTATCTGTTCATTGAATACAATCGACCTGTACATTATAAAATCTGATTTTAGTGCCAGAGTGGACTGAGGATGGAATGTTATTCTTCGGTTTGGAATTGGAACTTGCCTTTCACTATGGGAATGAATAGGGTATTGGTAGAAAATTGGTTATTCATTATTATATAAATGTATTTTTTATTGTCTGTGGGTATCATTCTAACAATTTTAAATTGAAACTATGGGGCATCACCCCTGCTTCATTGCCAAACTTGAAAAGGTGTTGTGTCTAGACATTTTATAAGTTATAGAGAAAGATATGCAAGGAAAGCAACATGATTATAAGGGTATCACAGGATTTGATATGCAAGGAAAGCAACATGAGTCTATAGGATGGGACTCTATTGGATGTGGTAGCATACAGAATGTGAAGCAATGCTGCACTTTAGAACAAGGGGGTTGATGCTGTGCAGGGAGATAACTGATAATATGATCTGTAACCAAGTGGAAATTGTATTTTCAAACATGGGGGATAGTTTGGGTTGTGACATGCCTACAAAACATAATGCAAACAATTAATCTATTTGTAATGTTTACATATAGATTAATATTGAGTTGAAGAAGAGCACTAGCAATGAAGTTGGAACTACTCGAAATGATAATGGATACAAATCCTTCACTTCTAATCATGTTGTGAATGCATTAGGAGTGTTGAGGAAGCTGGGAACCTAATACAAATTCTAGAAACAGATCAACCTTCTTCATCAGGATTTTCAAAATAGATAGATCCGGTAGAGGGTTTGGTTGAAGTAGAGAAATTATTTCCTAGTCCACATGGACCTAATGGTTTTGTGTGTGCATGTTTGCTATTTTTGGTTCATGTTCCAACTACAAAGCGGCAAAGATTTGCAAAAATAGATATGAAGAGTGCCAATTCTCAGGTAGCAACAAAAACCTTAATGGATATAAATTTCTATGGAGGATTATGTTCTTCCAAGAGCTGGTGCACCTATCCTTCATCATGAATATCTCTCCTTTCTCAAAACACACCAGCCGAATTTGTTTTGGGATGAAACAGAACATGGACCCTACATACATAACTAGATTAAGAGACAAACAATCACTGTGCGTGACATACCTGCCATAGATGTTGGAAATAATACTGAGAGGGGGGTGAATCAATATTATTTGGTCAATTATTTTCTTTTTCAAACCCAGAACATATACACTACTTCAATTAGATGAACCCACGTATATACGCAACTACAGATAAGGAAACCCGCGTATACTATGCAGATTTATAATTCACTTTATTATATAGATGTTGATTATTAAGTTATGCACCAGAATAAACAATTGCCAGGAACAATAAGATAGATTAGAAGACAACCACACATAAGAACACAAGATATAAGGTGGAAACCCAATGTGGGTGAAAACCACCTGCTGCAATTCATATCTATCTTCTTTTAATTAGAAACTTCTTTTTACAATGATTATGTACTAGTGCAATCCTTTACCAGTACGCAGGATGCTACCTGCAGAGAGCTACAACCCTCTCTTGTTTTCCAGCTTCTCCTAGAAGGGAGCTACAACCCCCTTAGTTCTTGTACTAGTTGAGATACCCGTACGTAGGCTGCTACCTGAAGAAGGCTACAACCTTCTCTTTCTTTCAGGGACCATGTTTCATAAATTTTCAGACTAGATCCACAAATAACATCAATCAAACATCAAGAATTTCTGCATCAACCAATCACCATTTCACCAGTCAAGACTGAATCAAAACAAACACTTCTCTGTCAACTGTACCCAGATCACAGTGACTATAATCACACCTCAAATTCTAAACCCAGATCACTGCAACAATCAATAGAAGTAGCTATAACATAAATCATGAGATGTACGCTACTTCAATATTCAGAAACTTGCGTGCATACGCTTCTGTGTTAAGATCAACCTGCGTATACGTACTTCCACCTTCCAAAAACTACGTGTATACGCACCTATGCTAAGATCAACCTGCGTATACGCACTTCCAACTTACAGAACCTGCATGTATACACACCTATGCTAAGATCACCCTGCGTATATGCCCTTCTGACTTACAGAAACTGCGTGTATATGCTCCTTTACTTCATTGAACCTACGTACAGATCTATAAAGGTAATTTACCCCTTCAAATGTCCAGATATTAGTTTACCCAGATTATCAGATTTATAGATCAAGCAAGTGCCACATAGAATAGATCAAAATCATACAAAGATATTATCATTCAAGCCTTAAGATTTTGACCCATCAAAAGAGCTTATCCTTCTCCTTGCGCTCAGGTTCCTTCTTCCTTCAGATCCAGATCTACACCATAACCCAATCACTGTATTCCAGATCTACCACTTTTTCAGATATTCAATAATTCAGATAATCCCTTGCCAAATGATTTCCTTCCTCTTCTATAGCCTTAGGCCTTTCAAAATACCATGGTCCAAAACCATAACAATTCAATACCATGGACCCAATACTTGGGATCAATAGTTATGACGAGATACCATGGCCCAAAACCATAGGTTTAAATACCAAGGACTAAATACCATGGACCAGAAACACATTTTCCCACATTCACGCACTTTTCCTTGCATGAAAGTGCGTGTATACGCATACACACCTTGGGAACATCCAACCCGTGTGTATACGCGGCTTTGTTAAAGTGAACCTACGTATATGTCTTTTTCTTCTTTCTGAGTGCCTGAGTTGTGATCTGTCACCAGAGTGATTTTCCATCAAGGACAACACCTATGCCATAGCACCAAAATTTCCAAACCTGTGCCAGAATGCCAACAATCTCCCCCTTTGGACTTGATGGCAACCCCAAGATCCTCAAGACCATTCTCCCCATTTTTCATCAAGGGCAAAGGGGTGTGCTCCCCCTGAGTACACGTTGAAGTCTCTGCTCTACTGTGCTGAGCATGCTCCCCCTGACTGTAGGCAAGATCTACAAAAAGATGTTCCTTAAAAAGAACCATGACTTACACATCATAACTGACCTTCCCATCACAAAAGACTCGATACATACATCCATCACCCAACGAAGTGGGGATCATCCATCCAACCAAGTGGGGATACATCAAAAATTTACATATGACAACCAATTACATTACATCATTCATCCCAGGCATAGTGGGGAAACCAAAATAGGCCGTTACATGGCCTTGATGAAAAGAAGATATACATGACATAGAGACAAAATATCTTGAGCAAGACTATGAAAGTCATCAATAACTACTATCAGCAGCATATGTCAATCATTATTCAGATCAACAACCATGTTCTCTTTCTGTTCTTCCTCTGCAAGAGTTCCACCTGAAACCAACAATAGTTGTGAACTTGAACCAAAAGCTTCTAAGGTAATGCCAACGATGCATCACTAGAAGATTATCTGCTCCCCTTGAACCTATGGCAGATGGTCTCTGACGGACCCCTATCAGAGTATCAGAGTCTGTTTCTACTGATATCCTTCAAACCTCCATATATGCGACTGTATCTGCACAAACCAGCGTATGTACGCGGATCCTCTTCATCCAACTCGCGTACACCAACTTTTCTCTGAAACAGACAAGTTTCAACAGCAGGTTGAAGCATCAACTACTCCCAACTTCTGTCTGAGGTATTCAAATGTTTCCCTGGGTAGCGGTTTGGTGAGTATATTAGCAACTTGTTCCTTAGAGGGAACATACTCCAACTTGAATTTTTGTTCCAGCACTTGTTCTCGAAGAAAATGATATTTGATAGGTATGTACTTGGTCTTTGAATGCATGACTGGATTCTTTGAAATGCTGATTACACTCGTGTTATCACATAAGATGGAGATAGGTGGAGTATAAGTGATTTGATAATCCTGCAAGGTTTGCATCATCCAAAGGAGTTGGGTGCAGCAAGATGCAGCAGCCACATATTCTGCTTCAGTTGTAGATAAGGCAATAGAACTCTGTTTCTTGTTGAACCAAGATACTAATCTGGAACCCATAAAGAATGCACCACCACTAGTGTTTTTTCTGTCATCCACGCTTCCAGCCCAATCTGCATCTGTATAAGCATGAAGAGTGAGATTTGTAACTCTAGGATACCATAGACCATAGTTTTGAGTTCCTTGAAGATACTTGAAAATTCTCTTTACTGCCTGAAGATGAGTTTCCTTTGGATTTGCCTGAAATCTTCCAACTATTCTCACTGCATGCATGATGTCTGGTCGGGTCCCTGTTAGATAGAGAAGACTACCAATCATAGATCTATAGGTTGGTTGATGCACTGTCGAGTCATCATTTGCGCTGAGGCTGCATCCTGTCACCATCGGGGTACATACAGGTTTCGAATCCTCCATCCCATATTTCTTCAAGACCTGCTTGAGGTACTTGGTTTGAGATAAAAAGATATCGTCTTCATTTTATTGGATTTGTAAACCAAGAAAATATGTCAGCTCTCCAATCAAGGACATTTCAAATTCTTTCTGCATCACCAAGGCAAAATTTTGACTCATAGCTTCTTCATTACTGCCAAATATGATATCATCAACATACACAACAAGTATTAGCAATTTGTCATTTTCAATTTTTATATAAATGTTTCTATCTGTCGATCCTTTTTAAAAACCTTGTTGATGAAGGTATTTGTCCAGACGATAGTACCAAGCCCTTGGAGCCTGTTTAAGACCATAGAGAGCCTTCTTAATTTTGCATACAAGTTTTGGATCATTTCCAAGAATGAATCCATCTAGTTTCTCAATGTACACTTCTTCTCCTAAGTCTCCATTCAAAAAGGCAGATTTTCACATCCATTTGAAATACTTCGAATTTCTGAAATCTAGAGAGAGCAAGGACCATTCTGATGGCCTCAAGTCTAGCAACGGGAGCAAAATTTTCTTCAAAGTCTATTCCTTCTTGTTGAGCATACCATTTACAAACAAGTCTGGCCTTATTTCTAACAACTTCCCCATTTTCATTCAACTTGTTTTTGAATATCCATTTTGTCCCTATGACATTCTTATCTTTAGGTATAGGAACCAACTCCCAAGTGTTTTTCTTTTCAATCTGCTCAAGCTCATCATCCATTGCCTTGACCCAACATTCATCTTTGCATGCCTCTTTTACATTTTGTGGCTCAGTGGAGGAGAGTAATGCCAAATATCTTGAAGCTTCTGCTATTGCTCTTCTTGTTTGTATACCAGGATCTTTCTGCCCCAAAATTTGAGATTTTGGATGATTCTTCTTAACATACCTGGATGGAGTATTTTCTTCTATCCTTATCTGTTCTTCTGGTGCCTCATTGGTCTCTTCTTCTTCATCATGAATCTGATTTGATGTAGATGGATAGTCCTCTTCATCTTCTAAATCTTCAGATATTACCTACCTGGAGTGTTTTCATCTTCATTAACCACTACATCAATACTTTCAACAATTTTTCCAAGCCTTTTATTGTAACACTTGTATGCTTTGTTGTGGGGAGAGTAACCGAGAAGAATGCCTTCATCTACTCTGGGTTCAAACTTGCCAAGATTTTCATCAGTATTTTTGATGTAGCATTTACTCCCAAAAATTTTAAAATATTTTACTGAAGGAGTCTCACCATACCAGAGCTCATGAGGGGTTTGAGTGTTGTTCACCCAGATGTTTATTTTTTAGAATAACAACTACAGCAAATGCGGCTTCACCCCAGAAAGTTGCGGGAGTTCCAAACTCATCAAGCATAACAGAAGCCATTTGTTGAACTGTTATGTTCATCATTTCCACTACTCCATTTTGCTGAGGAGTCCTGGCTATAGAGAATTCTCTTCTTATTCCATGTTCTTCACAAAAATTGAAAAATTCATTCGAGGTAAACTCCCCACCTCTATCAGATCTGAGACATTTAATTTTGTGATCTGATTCGTTTTCAACCAAAGCTTTGAAGGATTTGAATTTTTCGAAGGCTTCATCTTTGTGCTTCATAAGTCCTATCCAAACCATCCTTGAATAGTCGTCAATGAATAATACAAAGTATTCTTCTCCCCGAGGTGACCTTTTCCTAGACGGACCACATACATTAGTATGGACAAGCTCAAGTGGCCTGCTAGCTGATCCTTCCTTCTTAGGGAAGCTAATTCTGGTTTGCTTACCAAACTGACATGACTTGCATATTGTATTGTCTGGAATTCTGATGTCTGGAAGACCACGAACTACCTGGTATTTGCATGCTTTCCTTATTTGTGAGAAGCTTAGGTGCCCCAATCTCCGATGCCATAGCCAGTGTTCATCATTCTTGCTTAGATAGCATTGATGCTATCCTTCTTGGAATATATATAAATTATTTGGAGTTCTTATGCCTTTGATCACTGTTTCTCCTGTATCAAGATCACGAACACTACATCCATTTGATCGAAATATTACCTCAGTTCCTTGATCGTACATCTGATTGACACTCAATAGATTATGCTTTAAGCCATCAACATACATAACATTTCCAGTTTTGACCTTTTCTTTCAATAGAACAGAACCTTTACCTTTTATGAGCGCGGGGGTGTCATTTCCAAATGAGACCTTCTTCTCCTTTTCTAAGGCACTATATGGCTGAAGTTTTTCCTTATCACCTGTCATATGTTTTGAACATCCACTGTCGATGTACCATTGATTTTCCTGCCCTTTCGCATATAAGGCTATACCACATCTTTTGGGTTGGAGTTCTTTCATTCTCCATGTTCTGGCACTTGAGGCTTGTTCCTTCTGAGTTGTTTGTCGAAACTTGCTCCTACATTCAGAATCTTCATGACCAAAGTTGTTACAAATAGAACATTCAATTTTGTTTTCAAGAGCAGAAAAGTTATTGTAGGTTCTTTTCATGATCCCAATCATACTTATTTGTTTTTGAGCTTCTCTAGTGATGATTGTCTTATAGGCAACACATTGAGCTGCTTTGTGACCAAATTTATGGCAAGAGAAGCATTGGCCATTGAAGAAACTCCTGCGATTATCAAATCTACCAACCAAATGATTGTAGTTTCTACTGTCATCCATTCTTGAGGTAGATTGAGAAGATTTTAACTGTGGCTGATTGTAGCTTCTGTTCATCCTTAAGGTGGATTGCCCCCAATTTACCTGGTAGTCTTTTTTCATTCTTGAGGTAAATTGTCCCTAATTTACCTGGTGATCTCCATTGGGTCTTTGCTCACTCCTCCTTGCTGCATCAAGATAACTTTTGGAGGTGGATGGTTTCTGCGCTTGTGATGTTTCTTCAGTATATCCCAGACCTGTCTTGATTAGGGGAGAACGCTACACATTGATAATCTAATCTAGAGTTTCAGATCCTTTAACAAATCTAAGGTTAAGAGCTTTTGTTTTCTCAATCTCTTTTCTAAGTCCCACAATTTCACATTCTAACTTTTCATGATGTTTTTCCCTTTCAACCAGTTGAAATTGCAGAGTATCAATAATCATATTTTTTTCTTCTAAACAAATTTTGAGTTTAGAAATCTCTTCATAAAGACCTTCTTCATCTATAGCATCCATGAAATCATCATCTTCAAAAGCCATTAAAAGTCTATAACTATTACCTCATTCATCTTCATCATTATTTGAAAGTTCAACACTGTCTTCATGAGTGTAATAACTTTTCTTATTTACATTCTGTTTCTTGTTCCATCTAACAGGTTCCTTACCTTTGTCAAGTTTATCCTTATGAGGACATTTGGCAGCATAGTGACCGACTCTTCCACAAGCAAAGCATTTGAAGGGTAACTTACCTCTGAATCTTCCACCACCCCGTTGAAGGTTCTTGACAAAATTTGATTCTTCCTCTTCTTCTGGCATATGCCCTAACTCATAGTAATCTCCTTTACCTGAAGCCTTGAAAACGACTTCTCTTCTGTCTGATGGTCCTCCTTTCCTCATTTTGTAAGCAGTTATAATTCAGTGTAGCTGCGACATGGTAATTTTCTGTAGATTCTCCTTTTCTTCTATAGCAGAAACTTTTGATTCAAACTTAGGAGACAAAGCTCTTAGAACCTTTTCAACCACAACAGCCTCTTTTATTTCTTCACCCAATTTTCTCATACAATTAACAATCTCATCTATACGTAGGAAATAGTTGGCCACACTTTCATCATTGTACATTCTGAGATTCTCATACTGAATTCTGAGGGTTTGAAGTTTTGCTCGTTTTACCTGTTCATCTCCTTCATAGCTCAGAACGATCTTGTCCCATATTTCCTTAGCGGATTTATACTACATAACCTTGACGAATTCCGATTGAGATAGACATCCTAATAGAGTATTGACTACTTTTGCATTGGTTTCATATTTCTTCTTCTCAACCGGATCTGTTGGAGTTGCTGATGGAAATGTGTACCCTGTATCTATGATATCCTAGACTTGTGTACCAAGAGATGAAGATAGGTTGTGACTCTTACCTTCCAATAGACAAAGTTGGTCCCATCAAAAATTGGTGGCATGATCGATGCTTCTCTCTCGTAGTTGCTCATGATGATAGATCTTCCTTCAAGCGATCAAGCTTCTTCTGAAGGACCCGCTCTGATACCAATTGTTAGAAATAATACTGATAGGGGGGGGTGAATCAGTATTATCAAACTCTTATCAATTTATACAAATATTTTCAGATCTAACAATTGAAACTTTCATATACCTTCCAAACTTATAATTTAATTTATTCTTCAGATGTTTGTCATTAATCTGTATGCGAGAACCGTAGAATAATGAGCAGGAACACAAAATAGACAGTCACACCAAGGAACACAAGATGTAAAGTGGAAACCCAATGTGGGTGAAAACCACCTACTGCAATATGTCTCTATCTTCTTTCAATTAGAAACTTCTTCTTACAATGATTTTGTATTGGTGTAGTCTTTTACCAGTATGCAAGCTGCAACCTGCAGAGAGCTACAACCCTCTCTCGTTTTCCAGCTTCTTCTAGAAGGGAGCTACAACGCCCTTAGCTCTTGTACTAGCTGAAATACTAGTACGTAGGTGCTGACCTACAGAAGGCTAATACCTTCTTTTTCCTTCCAGGGACCACATTTCATCAATTTTCAAAATGGATCCAAAACATCATGTACATGTGCATCACCCAATCTCCTTTAAACAAATAACTTCTTAGAATGCAGTAACCAGAACATAACACCAGTAACCAGACACCAATTTAAACCCAGATCTCTATAGAAATAGATTAAAAACAGCTAAAATATATTTCAAGAAAGGTCTGCAACTTCACCGAAGGAAACTTGCAGATATCCGCACTTCTGCCATGACAAGTCTGCGCAACTCCGCACCTACACTGTCTACTGTTCAGCGCACCTCCACACCTGCTTCGTCGATTCAACTATGTCTCACCAACCAATTATCAGAAATTCAGATCTTGCTCTTCTTAAGATTTTAAACACTTGTGATTAGCCAAATTATCTCCTTTCCTTTTTATAGGCTAGGCCTCACTGAAAACCATGGACAAAAACCATTGAGAAACAATACCACGGACCCAATACTTGGGTTCAATTCTTTTGGATGCAATACCACGAACCAAAACCATAGGATCAAAAACTGTCGGACTAATACCATGAACCAACCATAATATTTCCCATGTGCATGCGCTTTTCTCTGCATGAAAGTGCGTGAACTTTTCTCTGCATGAAAGGAACTTTTCTCTGCATGAAAGTGCGTGAAATTTGCTGCAATATAATTTATCATCTGAGATGAGTGGGTTTCCATCAAGTACAACATATGTATCATAATGCCAACATATTCTACTTTTGTTGTGGAATCTGTTGGCACTGATTGTTTGTGTGCTCTCCAAGAGACAGCTCCTGATCCAAGACTCATAGCATAACCTGAAGTAGATACCCTGGTTTCTTTGTCTCCATCGAAATCTAAATCAGAGTATCCAATCAGGCTGAAGTCGTCCACCTGTGTATACTTGATTCCAAAGTCTTGAGTTCCCTTCAAGTACCTTAGAACTCTTTTTGCAGCAGACCAATGTCCCTCACAAGGCTTTTGCATAAACCTGGAGAGGATTCCAATAGCAAACGAAATGTCTGGTCTAGTAGTAGTTAGGTAGTTGAGACTTCCTACAAGCTATCTATACTTTGTTGCATCCTCAAATTATTTTCCTTCAATGGATGTGAGATTTAAGTTTTATTCCATTGGAGTAGTAAGATGATTGCATTCTGTCATGCCAAACTTGCTCAACAGATCTCCATTGTACTTCTTTTGGGAAAGGAATATGGACTTCGAACGTTGAGTTACTTCACTACCAAGATAGTAATGAACATAGCCCAAATCAGTAATTTCAAAACCTTTCTTCTATTCCTTCTTTATGGATGCAATGTAGCTTTCATTATTCCCTGCCGTCAAAAGATCATCTACGTATACCACAAGATATACAACTGTTTTGCCAACTTTCTTGACAAATAAAGTTGCATCATCAAGATCATAATGTTTGAAATTGAGTTTTAGAAGCTGCTTAGTTAGTCTTTCATACCATACTCATGGTGCTTGTTTGAGGCCATACAAGGATTTCACAAGTTTGCATACTTTATGTTCATGTCCTTTCACAGTAAATCCTTCAGGCTAGGATATAAAAACATTTTATTTTAGATCTCCATTCAAGAAAGCATTTTTTACATCCATTTGATTGTCTTTCCAACCATGTTGAGCTTCTAGGGCAAAGAGTGTCTGGATGGTAGCCCATTTTGTTATGGGGGCAAAAGTCTCCTCATAATTGACCCCTTCCTTCTATGAAAAACCTTTTTCCACAAGCCTGGCTTTGTGCTTGTCAAGTGAGCCATATGCATTATACTTGTTCTTGTAGACCCACTTGCAGCCAATTAGTTTGGTTCCTAATGGAGGATCAACCAGCTTCCAAGTGTCATTCTTTATTAGGGCGTCATACTCCTTTTACATCGCTTCTTTCCATTCATCATGATAAGTATCTTCTTTGAAGGAAGTTGGTTCGAAATCCGTAGACAAATTCAATTCACAATCATAAGAAACATCCATATCAACAGGTGAATCAGAGTCATCTACATCACCTCCATTTTTCCAGTTTGAATTTCTAGTTCCTATATTTCCAACCTCATCAGGATGAACAGTTTCATGTGTCTTTGTTAGCCACTTTGGGGGACCTTTCTCAGATGGTCCAAGCTGCTCCGTTGATTGAGTTGGGACTGAATCAAGATTGATTTTACCAATTCTATCAATCACATCACTTAAAGCATCATCCGTTGTTGGAGTTTCATGTGGGGGAGAGGATTCTTCAGAAGAAGATTCCACATGTTGATCTAATATAGGAATCCCACCTTCAAGATGTGGAATCTGATTATCAAATTCTTGAAATGATTTTTCATTTGTGAATCTATCCAAGCGATCAAGTTGTTGCTCAACAAAATTGTCAGTTTTGGATGATTCAAGAAATATTACATTTCTAGATACAACAAAATTTTTATTGACTTCATCATAGAGACGGTATGCTTTGGAGGTGTTTGAATACCCCAGGAAGATACTTTTACGACTTCTTGCACCAAGTTTGTTTCTATGTACCTTTGATATCAAGGAATAACAGCTGGAACCAAAGACCCTGAGATGCTTTACAGAAGGAATGTGCCCATACCACATTTCATATGGAGTCTTGTTTCTAATATCATTAGATGGACATCTATTCTTTATATATACGGCACATAGAACTGCATCAGCCCAAAACATCAACTTTAAATTTTTGAAAAACATCATGGAGGGCACCATATTTAAGATTGTCCTATTCATTCTTTCAGCTACACCATTCTATTGGGGATTATAAGGCACAGTTGTTTGATGTTTGATCCCATGTTGGCGAAGATAGTTTTTAAATTCATTTGAAGTATATTCTTTTCCATTATCAGTGCGAATAGAGCCAATATGAGATTGTGCATCATTTTCAATCCATGTATGAAAATTCTTGAATGTTTGAAAAGCATCAATTTTGTTCTTCAATAAATAAACCCAATACATTCTAGTGTAGTCATCAATAAATGTCATCATATATTTATTTCCATTTGCAGAAGGAACAGGCTTGGACCACATAAATCTAAATGAATGAGTTCAATTTTTCTTTGTGCTCTTGAATGTGAATCATGAAAAGACTATTTGCTATGCTTTCCTAGAATGCAAGCATCGCATTGCTTAAGTTTACTAGGAATTGTAGGAAAACAAACAACACCATTTTTCTTCAACAAGTGAAGGCTGTGATAGTTCAAATGTACAAATATAGCATGTCATAATAAACTTGATGGAAGTGTACCTTCTTCATAATGAGAATTGTATGAGAAATGTTGTGCACGAGTAGAGGTACCTTGCAGCTTGAGAAGCCTTTCTTCTTCTATTCCCGTCATGACAAGTGAGTGGTCAGATTCTTTTCTCACCTCAAGCTTGCCATCAAACATATGAATGGAGTGACCTTGCTGGCAGATGTGGACCAAGGACAAGAAGTTGTGGGAGATATAGAACATGATGCAGAAGGAAGTCTGGAAGACCAGGAAATTTAAGCTTGATTGTGCCAAGTCCTGATGGATTGATTTTGATTGGCCTACAAAGTATACTGCTCCATCAACATTGTCAGTAAATTCTTCAAAAAAAACTTTCCTATGAGTCATGTGGCAAGTTTCTCCTGAATCAAGAAACCAATCATTTTTCCAAGAAGCAAGTGAAGCATTAAATAAATCTTCATTTACTCTGATATTACATTGTGCCACAACATAATGAGTGGATTCAAGTGCTTTACCTTTTTCTATGTCATTAGTTTTACCTTTCTATTGGTTTCTTTGCTACTCAATTTTGTCCCAAGGTAACCTTTATGTACAGGCATCATGTGATCCATTTCTTTTGCAGCACATGCAATGCAAATCTGCCTTTTCTCCTTGAGAGTGTCTGCCCCCTCTACCTCTAAAATATCTTCCCCTTCCTCTTCGACCACCTCTTCCTCTGGAAAAATCTTGAGCAAGATTCTTTTCTTTGTGAGAAAGTCACATAACCTCTTTATAAGATTCAGGGGTTGTCTTCTTTCCAAAATCTTTCTCTTTTTCAGCAATTTTTTTCACAAGAGAGTTAAAGGTAATATCTTTTAGATTTCCATTTTCTTGCAATGACTCAAGATAATTGGAGTAAGTAGGATAAAGTGCCTTGAGAAAAAAAATAAGAGGAATATCCAATTCAACCTTAGTGGCTTTGATATCATGCATTATAGATTTTACTTCGGATGCAAGAGCAAGAGGATCATTATTTTGCAATTCAAGAGTGAAGAGTTTAATCATGAGTTGAACAACTTCAAGTGAAAAACGTGAGTCATAGAGTTCTTTCAGCTTTTGTAAGGCTTCGAAAGCAGTTGAAAATGGCAAAATATGGCAACTCACCTCTTCACTTATAGATGCTACAATTATTGCATAGGCTTTGTTGTTCTTATTTTCCCAAATGGTGAACTCTTTGTCTAAGGTAAGTTGTTTTGGCTCTTTGTCTCCGTCTCTAATACACACTCCTTTCCGCAACTTATTGAAAATGAAGGTGTGTTTTATCATCCGAGACCACTCAGGATAGTTCTCCTTGCCAGTGAGAACTATTCCCACAATAGATATGATTGAATGCATTGTAAAATATATGTACAGTGAGAAAAAAAAATCTCTCTTCTACTGGTAAAAAAATTTGCACTTGTTGTGTAAAAGAGAAAAAAATGCAATGTAGTCTTCAAAACACTTTACTATGGCCGAGTCTTCGAAACACTTTACTCTGGCGGAGTATTCAAAACACCTTAAATGAAAATTGATTATTATAAAACATTTCCCAAATAAATATTCATATCAGCTATACACTATCAAAAAATCTCTTCCACATCAACGCTAGAACGAGTTCTCCACATTGTATGTGACCATATAATTAAACAACCAAACTAGTTCTTCACGTGTGTATGTTGATACAGACTGTTTTATCATCATCTGGCCAGCATAGACTGCTTCTTTGTTCTTCCAATCCAAGTGCACAACCAATAATAAGTTGTCCGTCAGCCTATTGACTGATTAAACAAGAGATCACACAGACCTAATACACACTTTCCAGAGTCGAAAAAGTCCTCAAGTGAACCTGTCAAAGAAATGGGTAATGGCGGAGAGGTCGCATTGTATATTTTATGTAACACGTAGGGTTCAAGCCTGGATCTATTACCGAGGCTATTATAACCACTACTGGGAGGCATATGGTATGATTGTTGCAGGTGTTATGTCAACCAGAGGAGCAGAGATACCATGTCAAAGGTATGAAGGTCGTGGTTGAGGTGTATACCAATTGAATGGTATGGAGAGTGGATGGAGAGGTCGAGGTGTATGACGCAATTTTAATACATGAGTACAACTCATAGCATGTGATTGTTGGCACTCATAGCATATGGAATTCACAACAAAAGGGTTTTATCCCACAACATAATACAATTAAGATATACAAACAGCTCAATGTTTAACTCTTTTCGGTGCCCAAAATAACAGTGTTCTAACATAATACCATTCCTGCAAGAAGAAATAGCACCTCCAGGAAGCAATACCATACACCATAGCATCTTCGGCTTCAGTGCACCGTTCAACACAACAACCAGCTCCAATGCAATGAATCAACTCCTCCTTCAACAGTAAGATTACTATTGAATACAACATGCAGTGATGCACTTCAACGAATATATTAAATAATGAATGAGATTTCGCAAGGATTTGATAGAGATGTCAGCCTGCAGAACATGGGCAGAATATACAAAAGGGAGTTACAAAGTAGAGGTAAGCTAGAAAATGGTGCTGGCTCTGATACCATGTTAGACCAAGCAGTAACTCCTCAAAAACAACTTATTCGTATTCATTCATATACATGAGGTAGGACTATTCACTTCATCTCCCGGTGACTATTCATATTTCTTATTATTTATTTACATCAATTAAACTTATTCACCCAATCCTGATGATTAGGTGTCAATAGATCGTATGCTAAAGTTACGACCCCGGGAAGTTGATGTACCAATTTACCCAAACGGGGCCCACTATTTGGCGTTTCATCTTCTAGGGTTAGGTTTTTGGATGTTTAGGGTTTTCCAATGTTTCTCAACAATAAATAGGCCTTCGAGCCTCATTGTAACATAGAGATGTATGTAGCCACCACATCTCTTCTCAGAGATAAGTTACCATCGCATAGCTGGTTTATTTCCATTTCTATTTGTAAGCATATTTCAGTATTTTACAGTGATGAAATGAAGTATTATTTCCACTGCATATCTATATTTATGGTTATCTCTGTAATTTTTTGCATTCCTATTTAAATCCGGATCATATCCACTAGTCCAAGCTTCTCTCTGAAGGCCAAGAACTTCCCTTTCAGCAAATCCTTAGTGATAATATTTGCAATCTTCTCATCTGTCGATATGTGATGGAGTCTAATGGCTCCTCTCAACACCATGTCTCGAATGAAGTGATATTGAATCTATATGTTCTTGGACTTGTCATGAAATATGGGATTCTCTACTAGAAAGATCCCTCTTGTTGTCACAATATCACTATAGTATCTAGGACCTACTCAAATAGCTCTCCAAAGAGCTTCCTCAACCAAAAAACTTTGTAACTAACAATGCTAGATGTAATATACTCTACTTTGGCGGTACTCAATGATACAGACTTATGCTTCCTTCTCATCCAATATATCATGACAAATCCGAGGCTAAACCAACATCCAGACATACTCTTCATGTTGACAACATTTCCTTCCTAGTTAGCATCGATGTATCCATGAAGTCAAACATCTCTGGCACAATATCTCAAACCAAGTGTGATCGTCCCATGAAAATGTCTCAAAATGTGTTTGGAAGTGATCCAATGTGCATGGAGAGGCTCAGTCATGAATTGAATCAACGTGTTCACTACATGCCATATATCTAGACACATGTCTACTAGGAACATTAGAGCCCCAATCAACTATCTATACTCAAATGTATTCAAAAAATCGGTTCCTGCAACTTCTCCACATAGCTTCTTGAAGTTCGTTTCCATTGGTGTGCGTATTGACTTGCATTCTATCATTCCAAATTTTTCCAACAGCTTCACAACATATTTTCCTTGTGAAAGGAAAATCTCACTAGGCCTTTTCCACACTTCAAGGCCTAAAACTTAGTGCATGAGTCTAAGCTCCATCTCAAATTCATAGGTTAGCTCCCTCTTTCATTGGATCATCAAGGGCTCACTACTTGTCAAGAATAAATCATCAACATATAAACCCAAAATCAACAACATACCTTGGACTACCTTGAAGTAGAGTTTGGGATTAGCATTGCTTCTTGTGAATCCCATCTTTACCAAATAACTATCTATGTGGGCGCACCATTTTCTGGGGACTTCAAACCATACAATGCCTTCTTCCACCTACAAACATGTGTCTTTCAATCCTCTACTTCAAATCCCTCTAGTTGCTTAACATACACTTATTCTTGTAATATGCCATGAAGGAATGTAGTCTGCATGTCCATCTGATGAAGGGTCCATCTTTGACTTGTGGCAAGAGAAAATTTCAAACAAATGGTTATATATTCAGCCACGGGAGTAAATATATCCACATAATATTCTCCCTCATTCTGGGAGAATCCTAAAGCCATGAACCTTTCCTTGTACTTCTCATTGTTACCATCAACTCCATGCTTGATCTTGAATAGCTACTTAGAAGTCACCATAGATTTCCCTTTTGGTATCAACACAATATCCCATACATCGTTCTTCATGATTGATTCGTATTCTTCGACCATAGCTTCTTTCCAAACTTTTTCTTTCATGGCTTCTTCAAATGTGGAAGGTTTGACTTGAATTATAGTGCTCATGGATGCAACATATCCCTAGTACCTGCATGGCTTTTTCCTTTCTCTAAATGATCTTCGAATAGAAGCTTGTCTCTTATCTAACTGTAATATGTCTCGAAGCCAAAGTGGCCTCTTCTTAGTGGGAGGATCACTTGGATGATGATCTAAGGGATCCATGAGCTCCATAGGATCATCAACAATATCTATCTCAAAGTCAGGCATGGAAGAACCATCTAAAATATCCATATCATCATTCTTCTTGGGAGGATGAGGTGGATGAAGGTCCCTTGATTTTCCAAGGGCATCATCTTCATTGAATTTAACATCCCTACTAATTTCAACCTTCCTTTGACCAGGAATATATATTCTAAATGCTTTAGAATTTTCACAATATCCAACAAACATACCTTTTATTTTCTTCTTGAGGCTTCCAACGTGTTCCTCTTGTCCTTTGGCACATGAAAGTATATAGGACATCCAAAGATATAGAGATGACCAATATTGGGCTTGACACCTGTGAATTCTTCTTCAGGGGCCTAATTGTCTAATGCTTGATGAGGTACCCTATTTTGAACATATACGATGCCATTTGTTGCTTCTCCCCAAAGAAACTTCGACAATTTTTTATCATGGAGCATGGAATGGGAAAATTCTATGATGGCCCTGTTATTTCTTTCAGCCAATCCATTTTGTTTAGGAATATAGGGCACAATTGTCTCTTTCTTGATTCCTTCCTTCTTGCAAAAATCAATTTAGTCCTTTGGTGTGTACTTTCCACCATTTTCGGACCTGAATATTTTATTTTTCTTCTTTGTTTGATTTTCGATCAATGCTTTGAACTTCTTGAAAATTTTGAAGGCTTCATCCTTTTGCTTCAAATAATATATCCATGTCTCTCTTTAGAATTCATCAATGAAGGTGATATAGTAGATATGGCCACCAATAGAATGCATGGGCATTGGACCACATATATTGGAATGAATGAGATGGAGGATGTCATTTGTCTTGTTCTCACTAGAGGGGAATGGTCCCCTTGTATTTTTTCCACTGGCACAACCTAGACATACTCCATCATAATGGGCTTGAACCTTGGGAATCCCTTAGACAAATTTCTCCAATTTCAGAAGAGAATCATAATATAGATGATCCAACATTTTGTGCCATAGATCGCTTAGATGATTAGTATCGCATATCGATGCTAGAATTGGTATTCTAGTAACCCTGTAGAGTCCTTCATATCTTTATCCTAATGTGAATGCATCTCTCATAAGTATCCAACAGGGCAAGTAAGAACCTTTCCCCTGATGAAGGAAACCCTCATCCCTTTGTCTTCCAAAGTGGATATTTATACCAAATTCTTCTTCAATCCTGGTACATCACATCATGGAGGAAAATAGATTCTCTTGAATTCAAATGAAATTTGATGGACCCAAAACCTTTAATTAGATGAGTGGAGTTGTCTCCAAGAATGATTTCAAATTTGACTCACTCTTTATCAAATTAGAGAGAAATTCCTTATAACTAGAGAAGTGATGAGTGGCCCCACTATAAACCAACCAACTATCCCACAAATCTATAGGAGATGAACTAGTAAGGGTAGAAATAAGAATATATTTAGATTGATTTGCAACATTACTTTCATACCTGGAGAATCTTGATTTTTTTTGTGCACAAAGATCTTCTTCATGATCACTTGGAGAATTTCTTCTTCATTCATCTCTTCCATTGAATCATTCATTCGATCATCTCTCCTCCTTTGATAATTGAACCTATCTCTTTTGCTTCTAGTATTGTAATATGGCTCATTGTTCTTCTCGGGGAAATCTCGATCATAGTTTCCTTTCTTATGACAATTATAGCATTAGATGTGCAAGAATCCCTTCCTTCTATTTGGATTTCGAGGAGGAGGCTTTCTTGAATTTGATGGACCTCCTTTTCCTTTCTTCTACTTCTTGTCATGAGTAATGAATGCAGTGATCTCTCCTTCTTCGTGCTTTTGAATCCTTCATCTTGATATCATCCTTGATTCTTATTGAGTGAGCTTTCCAACAATTTCATCAAATGATGGGAGGAAATGTTTGTTACTTATATTCATAATGAAGGTTTCTAAAATATGAGGGAGACCTCTTAGAGTCACAATCACCAATTCCCTATCAAGCACAAATTCCCAAACTCTTTGCAATTAATCTCTAAGACAAGATATCTTCATTATGTAAGATTGCGTAGACTCTCCTTTGTTCATCTTCATGTCTTTGAGTTGATCTTTCAAGGAGATGATTTCATTGAAATTATTGACTTCATACATGCCAGCTACCTTATCATACATGTCCTTATACCTTCTAAAGTTTCCAACATATGCAAGTAAATTATCTTGTAAACCATCAGCTATGATTTTCTCTGCTTTTAACTCACCTTTCTTGTGCTTATTTTTGGCAACAACTAAAGCATTCTTTAAAGGCTCAGGTACTTTTCCTTGAATGTAGTCCAAAACATTATTGTTATCAGCTATGATCTTCAACCTAAATTTCCACCTAGCAAAATTGGATGATTCTCCCAACTTATCATTTTATTTGAAGAAAGAAGTCATCTTGACTTAGCTAGATAGGCTCTTTTAAATTTCCAAAGATGATTGCTTCAATGCTTGTCCCCTTTTGGGCTTGTCCTTCACCTTGGCTCTGATACCATGTTAAATTTTTAGATTGATTCATGTTTCATCAATTACTTTATCCCAATTCAATACTTCGATTAGAAATATTTTAATTAACTATCAATATTTTCATTCCTCAATAGTAATTGAAGATAGAACAATAAATGTAATGACAAGGAGACAATCAACACATCAATAAGAGACACGAGGTTTATGAGCCCAATACAACATCATCAGCAAAACAAACCAATAAAATTCATAAATAAGTTTCTAGTATCATAATATATCAGAGACAACAATTCTTGTATGTGATCAACTGCAGTCACCTTTAGTCCTTGGTCAAATATGATTCAAACTTCTCATTCGCATACAAGAGGAAATATGTGAGCAAATGAAGATTTCTAGTCACTCCCTTAATTCCTGCAATCCAGCGACTGTGGTTGATTTTTCCTTGTGATGTGCCTGAGACTGTAACCCAAAAACCCTAAAACATATGCCAACCTCAAACCCTATAATTTCATACCTTTGCAAACTTTTGTTTTCATCCTTGACTAATACCTGTGCAATCCAACAATGAAGAAGAGAAGAAGAATATGATTAGTGATGTCCAAATGAGCTTGAGGTCACTTGTATTTATAGGCTTCCATGGGTGTCCAATTTTCTTTAGGGTCGACCTATCCAAATGTTCATATGTGGGATTTTCTTCATAATTATACTTTCCCTTGTCCAAATTTGATGATCTTTAGGTTGATTTTGGTCCTCTCAAAAAGATGAATTCAAATAAATCATAATCTCCATCAAATGAGATATCAATAGTGGAATTTGTCCCACATGAGGGATATCTTTTCCTTAATTAGAACTCTTGAGACATCTGCTCTATTAGAGCCCCCAGTTCTATGTAATGTCAAAGAGCATTTGGGTTCCTTCTCTGCCTATTATACAATATTGAGGGTCAGTTGTACCGATGTGCCCCCTGTTGGGGTTTTTAATATAGGTTTATAAATTTAGTCCCTCTTACATTTATTTTTCAATCCATGGTTCATTGGTTACTTCGAGATTATCATGCAAGGTCTATGCAGGCCACAGGTTCCCTACCTAGTATTGAGAAATTAAAAATACAAGGCCCAATGAATGCTACGAATTGAGCAACATAAAAGTAAATAACACTAAGTAACAGCAATCTGAAGTAACAACAATTAGAAATAAAAACAAGATCATAAAATAGTAAAGAAAGGAATAGCAATCATAAAGCATTAATAATATAACTAAAAAGCATAGCTATCCACAGGACTATATCCAACAGCACCTGATCAAGAGAGCGGGCCCAACTCTCTGATCAGGGAAGTGGCTAAGAATTAGAGATCACATGAAATTACAATAAGCTTAAATTCACATTAAGTCATGAAAGGAATTACAAATTGAAGTTATGTTGCTACATGCAAAAAAGCCCTATCATTCTTCTCATTTGTGCCATACTTATACAACCGTCATTACATGAATATCACTTAACAACCCATAAATTGTGGTGATCTTGTCTATTCAAAAATATACAATAATTCCTCAAATATGAAACAAAATAAAAAGATGGCAATAGAGCTGGTTCTGTCGTCTATTCTGCAATTGATCAGTTGATGGTTCAGCCCTCAAATAGCATTAACAATCTGCAGTTAACAACATCAGGTTGGGATATGTTCCGTTGAACAACGTCTGATATAAATCTGTAAGTAATTTCATTATAAAATCATCTAAGCATCGTTCCCTTATGACTACCACTTCTTTAGTTAACAATTCAAGAAGACATGCCAATACGATATACCTTTTCATTGATTGGGATACAAATCAACCTCATAAGAGCTATAAAATAGATAAAAAGGGGCAGGTGAAAGTATGTAAAAATGGGTAATTTCATTATCCAACATATCCCCCCAATTGGCTTGGTTTCATGTCCTCATGCAAACCACTTCCTGTGTAGATCAGGGTTAGACCCACTGTGACTAACATGGAGCTGAGTGAGATGATATTTCTTTGCCATATCAATCCTAGGTATTTGATACCTTTTTGCATGAACGATGTCCTTCCAACAATCTTCATCCATAACATAAGTCAGCCCATACTGATCAGAAGGAAACCAAATAATAGTAAATCAAAATATCAACCCCAGCCAACCAACTCCACAGTGTTGCATGCAAGAAATATATCATGGGATTCTCTCCAATTCTCTTGAAAATTTAGGTGCCCCAAAGGGTTCTTGTGCATGTATTTTTTATGATGAAAGTATCCAATGCCTTTGATAAGCATCCTTGGCCTCTTCTTTAAAAGTTCAGATATGCCTTGTGCATAAATCAACACACCATCATTGCATCGCAAGTGTCCAGTCCTTTCATCCTTCTAATTTGAGAAACTGGTGATGTTTAGTAAAAATATCACTAGATTTAAATTTCTCCCTCTTAACCATCGATGGATGATTTGCTTGATTTTCCTCAAATGTATCAATGAAATTCTTCCATTTGACTTGATTGATCACAAAATATGTAAAATCCCCTAATTGGATATCTCCTACAAATGGTGTTGGGTTGAACGTTTGATCAGTTTCTAGGATATAATCATGCATGTATAGTTCACATACAAAATGTTGGTTAATATGATTATTAACTCTCAAAATCCTTAAAAATTGCATGGGGTCTTCTATTTTGTGACTTAAATCCTGGTGAGTACTTTCCAAACAAAAAAAACAAATAATGTGAATGAAGAAAAAGGGTATAATAGTTTGCAAGGGGCCTGCATGCCATCATTTGTTGTGCTAAAGTGAACATATCATCCTTATCAGTCTTTAGCAACTGAACCTATTCCTGTAATTCTGTTTTTTCCTTCTAAAAATTTTCTCGTTGTTGTTGATCTTTTTCGATCTAAGTTATATAATTGGAAAATGCCATGGCCACATGCTCCCGAATTTCTCTTATTTATTTTTGATGAGCCTTCGTGGGAATTGTCCCACTCTCGAAACTAAAAGTAGTGGCCTTCCATTTCTGCATTTCTGCTACCGAAATAAACTCCTATGCTTCTTCAAGATGGACAAGTAAATCAGTCTATGTGGATTTTGAGATCACCTCTTTGTCTTCTATTTGGGCAGATGACAAAACTAACTCCCTATATTAAGTTTGTATAGCCACAAAAAATTGTCCCACTAGTTCCAGGGGTTGCGGTCATTTGGCCATGATTGGTTTTCCACTTTCCTTTTTCCTTTTTCCACAAATTCATCTTTAACTGAACATTTTATTTTAAAAGTAGTCGGTTTCTGTGCTCAATGGGAGCTTTTCTTTTTACAAATTCCTCAACAAATTCTTGTTTTACCACATTCTCCTCCATCTGTCTTAGGCTGGTACTAGTCCTTATAGAAAATTATTGGCAAATTCTTCGACAAGTTCTTGTTTTATCACAATTTCCTCCATTTGTTCTGATGTCAGTACTCATAGAGCAGTATCAGAACAATCGTCAACAAGTTCTTGTTTAGTGAATTTCCTCCATCTGTCTCAAAGTCTGTACTAGTTCTTGTGGAGCAGTATCGACACATGCTTCAATAGACTCTGGCACTACCAAATTTTATTCTACTTTTTCGGGAGCCAATATTGGTTCTTGTGGAGAAGTATTGGCAACAACCTATTCTTCTATTTTCTCTAAAGTCGACACTCGTTCTTTTGGAGAATTATTGACCACATCCTTCCATTTGTTTAGAATCTGACACTGTTTCTTGTGGAACATTATCATACATACCTTCTCCTTCCATTTGTTCTAAAGTTGACACTGGTTCTTATGGAGTAGTATCGACAACACCTTCTCCTTCCATTTGTTTTGAAGTTGATAGTGGCTCTTGCGGAGAAGTATGTAATAACTCCTAAAAACTTCAAATTGGGAGGAAAGACTTCTTCTATTACTACGTGGGTAGGAGAATGGAATTTCCTCGATCCTCTCAATAGGGAGGCCATAAGTGGTGAGCAATTAGGAGTAGATTTTGTTTCCATGCTACCAACATCCTCCATTTCATCTCTTTATTTCCTTCCCCAACTCCCAAATTATCTTTTTGGTCCCTCATTTCTTCATCCCCTTTCTCCTCTACCTCCTCCTATATTTGTTCCATTTCTTCTTCTTCAATCAATTCCTCTTCTAGCGTTACAGGGATCATGGCTACAACTTCTTCCTCTGATAAATCAACTAGTTTCTATAAATTTATAAGCATCTATAACAAGGCATGAATTACCAGCAATCTAACAAGTCCATGATTCGTAAGGACGACCAATGCATAGCGCGAGATGTGTACAGACCGGGCCATCAATTGTAAATTATTCAGAAGGAAGAAATGGATATTTATAGCATGCATCTGACGAAATCGAAGAAAATCTAGGAGCTTGAAATTATATTTTAAAAGGATAGAAAACTTAACTTCATAGGTGGTATACCGGATTAAGAAATATGCAACGTCTTACCAGGGTTGTGGTAGTGATTTCCGATCGTATCCCTTTCCTTTTTGCACCATGTTCTTCCCCAACTCTAGGAACAACTTTGGAAACTCTTGTAAGGCCACCCTTCTAATAAACCACTTATGTTCGTCTTGTGTTAACCCACTGACCACTGCAATGACTTCCTTAGTTACTTGAACTTCCAATCCATGGACGCTGGAGCTATTTCCTTCCAGGTTTAATACAAATTATAATATCACTCCTTCATTGAATCCCTGTAGTTGCTCAAAGTAAGTATGTGGGCCCACATTTTGGAAAATATACCATACTTTTGATCAGTTCCATACCTGATCTATATTCTCAGGTTCATGTCTAATAGCCTGGCCACCCATTATTCCTATCAATGACCTATGGTAGCATTTAGAGTAGCAGCCAGTTGTTGAGGGAACAATTAACCAAGAACTATGCAATAATGGAAATGGTGATAAGGGAAATGAATCTGGGAGAGGTTATGGTAAAATCAACGGTAATCGTGGTAATAATTTCAATACATTAGAAATGACCGCATTTTAATGTAGACATGCATATTCGTACATGGTATAATTTCCAATGAGTGTTGATATCTATGAAGAATATGGATGGAGATATGAGACGAGTGGGTAATAATGCCATATTAATGGTATGATCGGATAATTTAAATGGTATTTAATGAGGTACAATAATAACTAAAAATGGTATCATTATTATTAAATACAATAACCCCCCCCCACCAAATAAGGTATGGTCATCCTCAACCCTAATTGGTCATGTCATTAATGAAATGTCAATTAAATTCATGGAGTTGTTCGGGGACGTACGTGACGACTTACCTTAATGGAGTATCAGTACCAATGGAGTATCAACATCGGCAGAGTATCATCACTAGAGGAGTATCAACATTGACAAAGTATCAGCACCAATGGAATATCAGCATCGGCAGAATATTAACACCAGTGGAGTATAAACATCGGCAGAGTATCAACACCAGTGGAGTATCAGCATCATCAGAGTATCAACACCAGTGGAGTATCAGCATCAGCATATGCTGAAATGGAGACAACTGAGATGCTACAATAGGAGTAGCTGCAGGGAAAGCATTGCAACTGGAGTAGGAGCAAGGGAGGGGGGAAAGAGCACTGGAACCTGAGTAGCAGCAAAGGAAGGGAGAAAATAGTGTTGCAAAAGGAAAAGAAAGCTGCAATTGGAGTAGTAGCAAAGAAAGGGGAAAAAGAGTGTTGCAAAAAGGAAAAGAGAGCTGCAACTGGAGTAGCAGCAAGGGTAAGGAAAAAGAGTGATGTAAAAGGGAAGGGGAAAAATAGAGCTACAACTAGAGTAGCAGTAGAAATTAAAACTTTTTTTTATTTTTATTATTTTTATTATCTCTCTCTCTCTCTCTCTCTCTATATATATATATATATATATATATATATATATACATATATATATATCTATATACATATATATATATATAACATTATAATATATATAAATATAATATATACATATATATATATATCATTTATCATATATATATATATATTACTATATTATATAATATTATATATATATATATATATATACTATATATATATATACATATATATATATATATATATATATATATTATATATTATATATATAATATTATTATTATTTATTATTTATTATTATTTATTATTTTTTTAATTCAATATGAGTTGCAGAGGAATAATTCTCTGCACAAATGACTTCAAAACCAGAATCATCATAAAATTGTCTAATAAAGGAATCCCTAGAGGTTAGGTGGTGATACAACCTGAGGCAATGTTCGTTTACGAGTAAAGGAGTATGTACATTGTCTATTGTTATGAGTTTGATAGTTCCATTTTCAAACATTGTGTCAACCTCATATGGACCCATCCATCTTGAGCACAGCTTTCCTTTAAAATCCTTGAACTGGGAATCATAGAGTAATGCCCAAGCACCTTTTTGAAACACCTTTTTCTTAATAAATTTCTCATGCCACTTAGCTCATTGCTATTGGATGGTGGCAATGTCCTGTACATCTAAAAAATTGATTTCATCTAACTCGTTGAGCTGATCCAGTGGGTGTTTCTAGGCTGCATTAATATCCAGACCTTCTTCTAGAGTTGTCCTGAGTATTTTGACCTTGAATTCAACCAAAAACAAAGGGGATTTCCCATACACAATTTCATATGGTGAAAACCCCGTTGTATTCTGCCATGTAGTTATATATGCTCAAAGTGCTTCAAGGAGATTTTCAACCCAATTCTGGTGATGTTTAGCCATAGTCTTTGTAAGAATATTTTCCAATACTTTATTTGTGCTCTCTACTTGACCATTCTTCTGAGGGTGATATGGGGATGTCACCCAGTGTTTGATTCCATATTTCTCCACAAGTGTTCCTATTGAATGTGATATATATTGTGCCCCTCCATCTTAAATTATTTCCCTGGGATCCCCATATCGAGCAAATATTTCTTCAAATAGGAAGTCTGAGACAATTTGTTGAGTGGCTTTTGAAACGGCTTTGGCTCCCACCCATTTCATCACATAGTCTGTATAGACAAGGATATGGACTTTCTGATGAGATGGAATATTAAATGGACCAACAAAATCAATATCCCATTTCTCAAAGGGCTCAAGGACTAGTTGATTCTTCAGTGGCATTTCATTTGATCGAACAGGCTGACCCATTCATTGATAGTTGTCACATCCCCCAACATATTTTCTAGCATCCTAGAATATAGAGGTCCAATAGTATCCCATCTACAGCACCTTGTGACCAGTTCGTTTATCAGTAAAGTGTCCTGAGCAAGTTTCATTGTGGGCAGCTTTTAGAACATCATAGATCTTGTCCTCACCTACACAACGTCTAATTTTTTGATATGGTTTGGTGTAGAAGAGGTATCCTTTTATCCATGTATAATAGGCACTCTACTAGATAATTCTCTATTGTTCCCTGTATAACAAATGATGAGGTACCTTATGTATTTTGGGTGTAGGATTTGTGCATATTTTGGATACCTTTTTTCCCCTATCCTTGACAATTTCACCTTTGAACTCATTGACTTTACATCACAATTACCTTTTTCCTAGTTATAAGTGTTCATTTTTGTTATGACATATTATTTTTCCATTTTTTTTAAATATGAAAGAGATGATATCCTTTTTTATGGCTACCAAGGAAAGTATGGACAAAAGGCTCTATGGCTCTATTTCTTTCAGGTGATGGTTCCAAAACC
The DNA here is from genome assembly GCA_000404065.3 of Pinus taeda. Lineage (NCBI taxonomy): Eukaryota > Viridiplantae > Streptophyta > Pinopsida > Pinales > Pinaceae > Pinus > Pinus taeda. The sequence continues at coordinate 258,959 of APFE031379954.1, read as the reverse complement.
ACAACCAAAGGATGAACATCGGACTCTGAGCGCTTGTTGTTACACCTCAGGTGTTGTTGTTACACCTCAACATTGTTGTTACACCTCAAGCGTTGTTGTTACACTATGAATTGATGTTACACCGCGGGACATTAACCACTCCACAACCGTTTAAGGTTGTGAGTACTATTCCACAGGATAGTTGTCGTGAAGATTGTATTGTTTGTGGATGGCTACGGAACCAAAATAGTTGTGATTTTTAGAAATGATGTAACAAAAATAAGCCTTGTATTTATAACTTGTTGTAACAATTTCTATTTTCTCTTGATATTGATCAGCATGAGAATCGTGAGATTCTCATGACTGATATGTTTCTTATTTTGGACATGTTAATATTATAAAGGGAACTCGGTTCCATGTAACGAAGGACAAGTATCGTTATTTTTCTCCTATAATTCATAATCATTTCTTCAAACAAAGAGTAGCATTGCTGATAATAGTAGAGCACAACTTTCCTTTAATAATAAGTGAACTAATGTGTACACATGACTGTTATTAAAGCAACCAATGTATATGCAGAGAATTTTTTATTTACCCAATCTATCATGCATTGAACTTTAAACAATATGTTAGATGTTAATTAGAAAATGCAGTAAAAGAAAAATAAAGCATTACACATAAGCATCACGCATGAACACCAAGATATAAGGTGGAAACCCAATGTGGGTAAACCCACCTGCTATTGTCGTCTATGTCTTCTTTTAATAATAAGAAAAATATGTTTAAAATTTTGTACTGGTGCAGACTTATACTAGTACGTCGGTTTCTACCTGCAGAAGGCTGCAACCTTCTCTCATTTTCCATCTACTATTGGAAGGGAGCTACAAACCCCTAGCTCTTGTACTAGCCAATATATTTACTAGTACGTAGGTGCCACCCTACAGGAAACTCCACCCTTCTACCAAGGACCAAGTTTCATAAATTTTTAGACTGGATACTCCTGGAACACAATACCATAATCTAAAGGCCATGTTTCATCCAATTTTCATGTTGGATCCATCAACAACATCATAGCTGCAATATAATCATCAAGTACATAAACCAATAACTGAAGCTCCTGAATCTGATCATTCAGAATACTGTCACCAAAATTTAGTCACCAGAACAGAACCCAGATCTCTGTAACAGCAAACAAAACAACTGAAACATTCTTCACAAGGTATAGCTACTTCCCTGTGCCTAACCAACGTGTGTACGCACTTTTGTCAAAGCTAACCAGTGTATACATCTGTAAATGTTAATTCACAATTTTACAGCTATACCAGACTTCAATTATACACAGACCATATCATTTACAGAATAATATATGTGTCATTATTCAGATCTAGAATATACATGAGCAAAAACACATAATGATAGTTCATTTTACGCCTTAAGATCCCGATCCATCATTAGATCTAATCCCTCATCATCCGCTAAGGTTAGTCCTTGGTTCAGATCCAGTAATGCACCATAACCTAATAACCTGCATACTAGATCTCATACTTCATCAAATATTCGATACTTGCACACCTTAGCCTAATGATCTTCTCCTCCTTTTATAGTTTTAGGCCTTTCTCAATACCATGGACCAAAACCACTTAGGACCAATACCTTGGACCAAATACCTAGGGTCAATACCTCAGACCAGATACCTTGGACCAATACCATGGATCAAAATACCATGGACCAAATACTTCGGACCAAAAACTTAGTTTTCTAAGGTATACGCACTTTTCCTTCTGTGAAAGTGCATGTGTATGTATACACAACTTGTATACAGTGAACCTGTGTGTATATGCAGCTTGATCAAGGTGAACTTGCATATACCTATCTTTCTTCATTCTGTGTAGTCTGATCTAAAATTCTTTGTTGTTAACCTGTTGTACTGTGATCTTTCATCTGAGTGGGTTTCCATCAAGGACAACACCTTTATCATAATGCCAACAATCTCCCCCTTTGGACTTTATGGCAACAACAACACCAAGTCACTCTCCCCCTTTGACATCAAGGGCAAAGGGTCATGCTCCCCCTAAGTACATGCTAAATTTTCTGATGTGTTGAAGTGTATTGATTGAGCTCCCATGACCGAGTCCATGCCCCCCTGAGTACAAGCAAAGTTTGCAAAACGATTTTCTAAAGAATAACATGACTCTATACAGATCTTACTATCACCAATGACTCATACATCCATCCATCTCCCAACCAAGTGGGGATATACCAAATTTGACTCATCCACCCAACCAAGTGGGGATATACCAATTGTTTATACATGACAAAAATAAGAAACATTACATCATCCATCCCATACATAGTGGGGTTACAAATTAGGTCGTTTCATGACCTTTACATTAAATGATATGCATGACATATATAACAGAGACCAAATATCTAAGACAAGACCATGATAGTCATCAACAACTGTCATATGATCTACACCATCAGCGACATTTGACAACAACATCCAGACTATCAACATGTATATATTCATCATCATTAACCTGTGTCAAAGTATGTCAGCATATATCAACTCATCCTCTTGATCTCATCAAGATCAACTTGCTTCATTCCCTTATCATAACATTCCATGAATCAACTAAGCATATGTCATATCTCCAAGCAGTAGCACATTATCATATGTATGTGAAAACACCATAGACATCATTATCAAGAGCTGCATGATCTTGCCACAAGAACTTCATTATATCATCATACGGAACATCCCACATCATCAACCATGATAATCAACATATGTGAGTATCATCCTATCATCATAAAGTAAGAACTCATCATCATTGATTAGGTACCAAGGACTTCTAAACATAATGCTAGAAATGCTTTATTAGAAGCATAGCATGTTCTCCCCCTAAACCTGTTCCACCTGTTCACTGTCAGATCTGATCACTGCATATGTCAGAAATAGATAACAAAACATCATCATCAATCAAATATACATCAAGTTATCAACAACTTCATGAGGACCAATACATTTCCACATGTTATCAGCAGATTGTAACCATCAAATAGAGCAGATAATTGACAGAACCATATCAGACCCCTTTTTCTGAGTCTGGCCCACTACTTTTCCTCAAACAAACATATACGCGATTGTGTCCATAGAAACCCGCATATTTACACGACTACGCTTCATGAAACTCGCATATAACAACTTTCTCTGAAAAATAGGATTTAACAGTAGGATGATGCAGCAGCTACTCCCAGCTTTTGTCTGAGATATTCAAATGTCTCTCTAGGTAGTGGTTTATTGAATATATTAGCAACCTGTTCTTTGGAGGGAACATACTCCAATTTGACCTTTTGCTCAAGCATTTGTTCACGTAGAAAATGATATTTGATGGGTATGTGCTTGGTCTTGGAGTGCATGACTGGATTCTTTGAAATATTGATGCCACTTGTATTATCACATAGAATGGAGATGGGTGGAGTACATGTGATCTGAATGTCTTGCAAGGTTTGCATCATCCAAAGTAGTTGAGTGCAGCAAGATGCAGCAGCCACATATTCTGCTTCAACTGTAGACAATGCAATTGAAATTTGTTTCTTGTTGAACCAAGACACTAACCTAGAACCCATATAGAATGCACCACCACTAGTGCTTTTTCTGTCATCAACACTTCCTACCCAATCTGCATCTTTATATGCATGAAGAGTGAGATCCATATCTCTAGGATACCATAAACCAAAGTTATGTGTTCCTTGAAGATATTTGAAAATCATTTTAACTACCTGAAGGTGTGATTCCTTTGGATTTTTTTGGAATCTTCCAACTATTCCTACTGCATGCATGATGTCAGGTTGGGTACCTTTTAGATAAAGCAGACTGCAAATCATGGATCTGTAAATTGGTTGATGTACTGTTGTTGATTCATCATTTGAGCTGAGACTACATCCTGTTACCATTGGGGTACATACTGGTTTAGAATATTCCATGCCGTACTTTTTCGAGATTTGTTTGAGATATTTGGTTTGTGAAAGAAAAATACCATCTTTATTTTGTTGAACTTTTAGACCAAGAAAATAGGTAAGCTCACCAAGCAAGGACATTTCAAATTCTTGCTGCATTACTGAGGCAAAATTCTGACTCATGGATTCTTCATTGCTACTAAAAATGATATCATCAACATAAACAACAATTATTAGAAATTTATCAGTGTCAAGCCTTATATATAATCTGCTATCTGCTGACCCTTTTGAAAAACCCTGTTGGTGGAGATATGTATCAAGACAGTAATACCAAGCCCTTCGATCCTGTTTTAAACCATAGAGAGCCTTTCTGAGTCCGCATACAAGTTTTGCATCATTTCCAAGAATGAATCCTTCTGGTTGTTCAATATAGACTTCTTCTTATAAGTCTCCATTAAGAAAGGCATATTTTACATCCATTTGGTATACTTTGAATTTTTTAAAACTAGAAAGAGAAAGAAACATCCTTATGGCTTCAAGTCTAGAAACAGGTGCAAAAGTTTCTTCAAAATCTATACCTTCTTGTTGAGCATATCATTTACAAACAAGTTTGGCCTTGTTTCTAATAACTTCTCCATTTTCATTCAGCTTGTTTTTGAATATCCATTTAGTTCCTATGATATTCTTATCATGACGTCTAGAAACTAATTCCCAAGTATTATTCTTTTCAATTTGCTCAAGTTCTTCATTCATGGACTTGACCCAACATTCATCTTTGCATGCTTCATTTACATTTTGAGGTTTGGTGGAAGATATTAATGCTAGATAGCTTGAGGCTTCTGTAATATTTCTTCTTGTCTACACACCTGCCTATTTTTCCCCTAAAATTTGAGTTTCTGGATGATTTTTCTAAACATACCTGGACGGAGTCTTTTCTTCTACCGTTATCTCTTCTTCTGGTGCTTCATTGGTTTGTTCTTCAGAATCAGTGTGATTTGATGTGGGAAAATAATCCTCATCTTCTTCATTGTCATAATTTTCAATTTTTATCTGTTTTGGATTTTTGCATGCTTCATCAACCACAACATCAATACTTTCAATAATTGTCCCAAGTCTTTTATTATAACATTTATATCCTCTACTTCAGGAAAAGTAACCAAGAAGAAACCTTCATCTGCTCTGGGTTCAAACTCACCAAGTTTTTCATCAGTCCTTTTGATGTAACATTTGCTTCCAAAAACTTTGAAGTATTTTATAGTAGGAGTCTTACCATACCAAAGTTCATGTGGAGTTTGAGTGTTGTTTACTTGAACATTTGCTTGGATGAGAATAGTGACAGCGGTGAATGCAACTTCACCCCAGAAGGTTGCAGGAGTTCCAGATTCATCTAGCATAGCTCAAACCATTTGTTGAACAGTTCTGTTCATTCTTTCTACCACTCCATTTTGCTAAGGAGTCCTTGCGGTGGAGAATTGCCTTTTTATTCCATGTTGTTCACAAAAGTCAAATAATTCATCCGAGGTAAATTCCCCTCCTCGATCAGATCTGAGGCATTTGATTTTGTGATCTAATTCATTTTCAACCAAAGCTTTGAAGGCTTTGAACTTTTCAAATGTTTCATATTTATGCTTTAGAAGACCTATCCAACACATTATGGAAAAATCATCAATGAACAATATAAAGTATTCTTCTCCACGAGGTGAATTTTTCCTTCATGGTCCACATAAATTAGTATGAACAAGTTCAAGAGGCTTACTAGCTAACCCTTCTTTTTCAATGAAGTGAGATCTAGTTTTCTTACCAAATTGAAATGGTTTGCATATTGTATTTTCAGGAATGTTGATATCTGGAAGATCACGAACAACCTGGAATCTGCATGCTTTTCTTATTTGAGAAAAGTTTAGATGTCCCAATCTTTTGTGCCATAGCCAGTTTTCATCATTTTTTCTTAGATAGCATTGTTGTTGTCCTCCCTTGAGTATGTATAAGTTGTTTGGAGTTCTTGTACCTTTGATCACGGTTTCTCCTGTATCAAGCTCACGAACAACACATCCGTTTGATCGAAACACTACTCCATTTCCTTGATCGCACAACTGACACTCAACATGTTATGCTTTAGACCATCAACATACATAACATTCCCAGTTTTAACCTTTTCTTTCAAGAAAATCGAGCCTTTACCTTTTATGGAAGTAGGAGTGTCATTTCCAAATGAGACATTCTTTTCCTTTTCTAAGGCCTTATATGAGTGTAGTTTTTCTTTGTCACCTGTCATGTGTTTTGAGCATCCATAGTCGATGTACCACTGGTTTTCTTGTCCTTCTGCATAAAAGGCTATACCACATATTTTTGTTTACGGTTATTTCTTTCTCCATATTTTTGGATTTAATGGAGTTTTCTCTTTTTGAGATATTTTCTGAAATTTACTCCTGCATTCGTATTCTTCATGGCCAAAGTTGTTACAGATTGAGCATTCTATTTCATTTTCAAGTAGATAAAAGTTATTATAGGAACTTTTCTTGATCCCTGTCACATTCCTTTGATTTCATGCTTCTCTAGTCATGATGGTTTTGTAAGAGCAGCTTTGTGTCCAAAATTATGACATGAGAAACATTGACCATTAAAGAAGTTTCTGCGATTATCGAATCTATTGACCTGGTGATTGTAGTTTCTATTCATCTTTGAAGCAAATTGAGTATGATTTACCTGAGGTTGGATGTGACTTCTGTTCATCCTTGAAACAAATTGAGCTTGATTTACCTAGTGATCTGCTTTATGCCTTTTCTAACGATTATCATATTGTTCATTGTTCTTTGTTACATCAAGATAGCTTTTAGTGGAGGTTGACGGCTTCTGTGATTGAGATGCTTCTTCAGTATATCCAAGACCTGTCTTTATTAGAGGATAACACTACACTTTGATAATTTCAAATAAGGTTTCTGATCCTTTAACAAATCTAAGATTGAGAGATTTTGTTTTCTTAAGATCCTTTCTTAGACCCACAATTTCACATTCTAGTTTTTCATTGTGTTTTTCTCTTTCACCAAGTTGATATGTCAAGGTATCTATAATCATATTATTTTCTTCTAAATAGATTTTGAGTTTAGAGATTTCTTCATGAAGGTCATCTTCTTCTAAAGCATCCAAAAAATTATCATCTTCATAAGCCATTAGAACTCTATAGTCATTACTATTTTCATCTTCATCACTATTTGATAAACCATCGCTATCTTCATGAGTATAGTAACTCTTTTTACTTACATTTTGTGTTCTATTCCATTTTGCAGATTCCTTCCCTTTATCATATTTATCTTTATGAGGACATTTGGTAGCATAATGACTGACTCTACCATAGGCAAAACATTTGAAAGGTAGTTTACCTCTAAATATTCTGGAACCCCGTTGAAGCTTCTTGACAAAGTTTACTTCATATTCTTCTTCTAAAATATGTCCTGATTCATTGAGTTCTTCTTTTCCTTTTACTGAAGCTTTAAATGTGGATTCTCTCATATATGATGGGCCTCCTTTTCTCATCTCAAAGGCAGTTAAGATTCCATGAAGCTATGTAATAGTAATAGTCTGTAGATACTATTTTTCTTCTATGGAAGATACTTTTGATTCAAATTTAGCAAACAAGGATCTTAAAAAATTTTCAACTAAGGTAACTTCCTTTATCTCTTCACCCAGATTCTTCATGCAATTAACAACCTCATCTATACGTAAGAAGTAACTAGCTATACTTTCATCATTATGCACCTTAAGAGTTTCATATTGAATTCTGAGAGTTTGTAGTTTAGCACATTTTACCTGAGAGTCTCCTTCATAACTTATAACGATTTTGTCCCATATTTCTTTGGCTGATTTGAGCTGCATAACTTTGACGAACTATGATTGTGACAGGCTTCCCAATAATGTATTGACAACCCTGGCATTGGTTTCATATTGCTTTTTACCAGCCGTATATGTAGGAATTGCTTATGGAAATGTATATCCTCCTTCCACAATTTCCCAAACATCTGTTCCAAGTCATTAAATATAGGTTGTGGTTCTTATCTTCCAATAAACAAACTTGCTCCCATCAAAGATTGGTGGTCTTATGGATCCCCCGCTTTCTTGATTACTCATGATGATGGATCTTCCTTCAAGCAATCAAGCTTCTTTTGAAGGACCTGCTCTAATACCAATTATTGGAAATAATACTCAGAGGGGGGGGTAGATTTGTATACGCTACTTTAGGTAAGTGAACCAGTGTGTACACGTGACTATTATTAAAGCAACCAGTGTATATGCAGAGAACTTTTGATTTACCCAATTTATCATGCATTGAACTTTAACCAGTATGTCAGATATTAATTAAACAGTGTAATAAAATCATAATAAAGCATTACACATAAGCATCACACATGAACACCAAGATATAAGGTGGAAACCCAATGTGGGTAAAAACCACCTACTCTTGTCGTCTCCATCTTCTTTTAATAATAAGAAAAATCTATTTACAATTTTGTACTGGTGCAGACTTATACCAGTACGCAGGCTTCTACCTGCAGAAGGCTACAACCTTCTCTCGTTTTCCAGCTACTATTGGAAGGGAGCTACAACCCCCTACCTCTTGTACTAGCCAATATGTTTACTAATATGTAGGTGCCACCCTACAGGAAACTCCACTCTTCTGCCAGGGACCACGTTTCATAAATTTTCAGACTGGATACTCCTGGAACACAATACCATAATCTGAAGGCCACATTTCATCCAATTTTCATACTGGACGCATCAACAACATCATAGCTGCAATACAATCATCAGGTACATAAACCAGTCACTGAAACTCCTGAATCTAATCATTCAGAATACTGTCACCAAAACACAGTCACTAGAACAGAACCCAGATCTCTGTAACAACAAACAAAACAACTGAAACATTATTCACAAGGTATACGCTACTTCCTTGTGTCTAACCAGCATGTGTACGCACTTTTGTCAAAGCTAACTAGTGTATACATCTATAAATGTTAATTCATAATTTTACAGCTATACCAGGCTTCAATTATACCCAGATCATATCATTTATAGAATAATATATGCGTCATTATTCAGATCTAGAATATACATGAGAAAAAACACATAATGATAGTTCAATTTACGCCTTAAGATCCCGATTCATCATTAGATCTAATCCCTCATCATCCTCTAAGGTTCATCCTTGGTTCAGATCCAGCAATGCACCATAACTCGATGACCTGCATACTAGATCTCATACTTCATCAGATATTCGATACTTACACACCTTGGCCTAATGATCTTCTCCTCATTTTATAGTTTAGGCCTTTCTCAATACCATGGACCAAAACCACTTAGGACCAATACTTTGGACCAAATACCTAGGCTCAATACCTCGGACCAGATACCTTGGACCAATACCATGGACCAAATACTTCGAACCAAAAACTTAGTTTTCCAAGGCATACGCGTTTTTCCTTCTGTGAAAGTGTGTGTGTACGTATACGTGACTTTTATATAGTGAACTTTCATGTATACGCAGCATGGTCAAGGTGAACTTGCGTATACCTCTCTTTCTTCATTCTATGTAGTCTGATCTGCAATACTTTGTTGTTAACTTGTTGTATTGTGATCTTTCATCTGAGTGAGCTGCTATCAAGGACAACACCTTTATCATAATGCTAACATCCCTGTGCCCTGCTAGGGAGGTAGGGCCCTCCTCTTTATTAAGGATTTCAGTAGCAGTAGTAGCGTAGTGCTAGACCAATTATTATTCCTTTATGTATGTGTGAAATTGTTCTTGCTGTCGTGTAATTTTCAGAGTGGGTTTATTTTTGTTTCTAGATTTATGATATGTTGTCACATAGGATTGGGTTGAACATAATATTCAGTCAGTCTGCTTATTTATTGGTGTGGTGTGTGGTGTGCCTTTCCTTTGGTAAAATGAAGTGTGGTTTCATCTTTGTAGAATGTTTTTAATTTCTGCATGAGTGTTACTTTCTGCAATTACATTCAACAACATTGTTTTTCCTTTTAATTTTACTCTTTGCTGAAGTGTATCGGCACAGATAGTGCATACTCCTTAGAAACAAACAGACTTACCCTAGGTTGACAATTAATGGTTTTGATTCAATCATATTTATAGTGATTAAATTGGCTCAACATTTTGGTGTCATTGCTGGGGAAGGAAGTCGACGATGCAATCAACCAGGTGTGTTTGTCAATAGAGTGTTCCTAGTACACGAGTGTTGGGTGGTAAGACGAGAGGTAAGAACCTACGCATCACTCTAATATACCTGGGTAGGCTCACCCCTGTGGTTACTAGAACACTTAAGTTGTGTGAATTCCTTGATTCTTTAGATGTTCTAGTAGCTTTACAGGTGTTTGGCGCTAAGACGAGAAGTAAGAACATGTGCATCACTCTAATATACTTGAGTGGGCTCACCATTGTATCATGTGAGGCACTTAGGATTTGAATAAATATGCATAGGGACCATGTGTAAAGTGTAGAAATAATAGAAATATCAATTTACAACCACTCTAATAAGTCACAAGAAAAATGGGTCATAAAATAAATAAGAAGAGCATAGATATGGGGAGGAAAACATTTATTCAAGAGCTAGTCTCAAAAGTAGAAAAAGAATAGTCAAATTCTCAGAGGGACACAAGGAAAACAGGGACACAAAGAGTTGTTACTCCCATAATAAGAACGTAAGCATATGATTCCTCTGTCTCTAGACCATATCATCCTAGAACTAGTATAACCACTCCCAAAACTAAGTATCCAAATCAAGAGCAGTAGTGGAAGGCTAGTGATCAGGACGATCGGATTAAGGGGAAACTGGTGGGGAACACCAGGAGCCTGGGGCAGGAAAGTATTCATTGACTTATCAACATACTGATTCAGGAAGTGTAGTAAAACAGCCAACCCCGAAGCAGCCTGAGCTATCAATTAACAAATCCTCACCCACGAGACAGTCACCAAGATGGTCTGCAAAAGACCTGTCACAACAAGGATTATGAGGATCAACAATGGGGGATAATAATGACAACAACACTAAAACAGATGCCACCATCACCACCTTTGAGTTTCCAATAGGGGTTGTCATCGGATCCCATGAAAAACATTCCTTTGTCATCTCTTCCATCCTTCCAAGAGATGACTGTAGAAGATCCTGACACCTTCTTGTTTGAATTTAATGTCTTGTGCAGGAGCTATGATTATGTTTCAGATGCTCAAAAGCTGAAAATATTCCCTGCTACATTATTCCTTGCTACTCTAAATAGAGCAGCATTGAGATGGTTGATGGGATTAGGCACTGCTACCATTTGAACATGGAGCGACATGAAAGAAACATTTCTATTTAAGTATCAGGACTATTGCAAAACCAAGGACTTGCGGGAAGAAATATTCAGGATGATACAAAAGGAAGAAGAAAGCTTAGAGGATTATGTGGATCGATTCCATTAAATTTGCAGATATCTTAAAACAGTGACTTGATCAAGAGATCTTGAAGACCATATTCATATGGGGTATGAGAGATGATTGCCTCGATACCCTGAACCTATTAGGGAAAGGAGACATATATTAGGAACCATTTCCTGAGATAGTAAAGCTTTGTTTGAGATGCTCTAGAGTATCGTCGAAGGGGAGAAGTGGGGTGTGAGATGCCTCTATCTGGATATAGAAATCTACAAACGGTGGTGTGACTAGGACGGAAATCGGGAACTTGTTTGAGAATCTTAAAACTGATCTTCTTAGTACCATGTCTGCTCAAATAACGACAGCACAAGTGAAGAAAGCACAAAACGAGGTTGATGCAACTTTAGCCGTGTTCTTCCTGGTATGCAAGGACAAGCCTTCCTGGAAGGAATGTAGGGTAAACAACATCGCCCTATGCAACATCTATAATCAAGATCATTCCACAAGTCATTTTCCAGAGCTTCCCATATTGAAAGTTGTGCTTAAGGAATCAAGTGGTGAGGTTCAATCTTCCCACTTCATTAGATCCAGGAAGCCATGGAAATCATGACCCCCATGTATGCCTGGGGATTCTCTTCTTTCAATCCATGGAATAGTACACATAATGTTCAACAATTTCCATGGCAGTACTCTGCCCCTCCTCCGACACAATATCCTTTACCTTGGAATCAGTGGTCTTCCTCATCACCTTTCCTATTCCCTCCATCACAACCATATCCTTGGACTCAAAATTAGGGAGGAAATTCCCCAGGACCAGTTCCTTCGGCAATACCAGCACGACAACAGTTGCAACTACCACCTCTTCAAACACCTATTGCTACACCATCTATATGACCCCAGTTACTTGTGAAACCTAACCCTAACCTAAATAAGAAGGCAACCCAAAACACTGAACCTTCAGCCACCTTTCAGACTTATTATATCACTCCTATAAGGTATAATGAAATCCATCTTTGATCAGGGAAAGTAGTTCACCCAAAACTCTCCCTTGTTATAATTGAAGAAGAGTGTGAGTCACCCAAGGGAGGTTCTACATATTTTGAATTTGTTATCACACCTATAATAGTTTATTCGAAGGGGACTATTGTACCTGTAACAACTAATTTAAGTAAAGTTGATACACCTATAAAAACCGATTTGACTATAACAACTAAGGACCCTCCATATCCTCAAAGGCTGGTAGAAATTGGTATGACTTCACACCTGGAATCAGATTTTCTCAAGGAGTTGAAAAACTTACACATACAGATCCCTCTACTATAGGCTATCACAAATGTGCATGTCTATGCAAAAACAATAAGGAATTTGTGTGTTAAAAATCCTGGAAGGAAGCCTAAGGACCCTTATAATATTCATGTGATGGGAAATTTATCGGATTTGATGATTGATCAGACCCTTTTAACCAAATACAATGATCTAGAGAATCCTACTATCACTGTTTACATCAATGGAAATCCCATTACCAATACATTGACTGATTTAGGGGCATCCATTAATGTAAAGATCAAAGAACCCTTCATCACCTTAGGATTACACGGACTAAGATACACACCTACAGTATTGGAACTAGCAGATAGGTTCTTGGAAATAATACTAAGAGGGGGGTGGGGCGGTGGTGGTGGGGGGTTGTGAATCAGTATTAATCAAGTCAATAATCTTTTTCTTTTCATACTCAATTTCATATACGCTACTTCAATGAAGGTAACCCGCGTGTGCACGCAACTGTGTTTAAAGAAACAAGTGTATACCCAGTAAATTCATGTTTTAGTTAATTATCATATTTTGATATTTAATCTAATCATCAGTACTTTATTAAACATTAAACAGTAACCATGTGTAGTTAATAACAGAAAGAACCATCACACATAAGCAACACACATGAATACCAAGATGTAAGGTGGAAACCCAATGTGGGTAAAAACCACCTGTTGTTATAGTCTTTGTCTTCTTTTAATAAGAAGAAAAATTGTTTACAATATTGTACTAGTGCAGACTTATACCTGTACGGAGGCTTCTACCTGCAGAAGGCTACCGCCTTCTCTCGTTCTCTAGCTTCTACTAGAAGGGAGCTACAACCCCCCTTGCTCTTGTACTAGATGATATGTTTACTAGTATGTAGGTGCTGACCTACAGAAGGCTACAACCTTCTCTTTTCTTCCAGGGACCATGTTTCATAAATTTTCAGACTGGATACTCTTGGAACACAACATCAAAATTTGAAGGCCACGTTTCATCCAATTTTCATACTGGACCCATCAACAACATTGAATCTCAAAAATCAATCACTACTACAATATAACTAATGCATTACCCATTCATTGAATACTCAATCATTACTCTCTGAATCACCCAACAACTTAATCACTGAATCCCTGTCACAGAGCAGAACCTAGAACTGTATCATCAAAACATGCATCAGAGTGCATACGCTACTTGGAAGAGCCGAACCAGCGTGTATATGCAACTTCACCAAAGTGAACCAGCATATATGTCATCAAATACTTACTTATAACTTTGCTACACTTCCCGACTTCAGACATACCCAGATCATTACATACACAAGGATAATATGTGTGTTAGCAACCAGATCTAGTCCATTATATCACATAAAGATAAGTCATTATGATCCTGATCCATTATTAGTTCTCATCCATCAACACTGAAGCTAATCACAATCAACCAATCTGAATATGTAGAATATTGTCACCAGAAAAGCAGTCACTAGAACACAATGTAAAACCCAGAACTTTGCATCAACAGCCATAACCAAATGCAACTTCAAAAATCATGGTTCACAAAGTATACCCCACTTTGATGTGTTGAACCTGCGTGTATACATGGTTTTACCAAGGTAAACCAGCGTATACATCTGTAAATATTCATTCATAATTTTGCAACTATTCCAGACTTCAGTTATAACTAGATCATAATACTTACAAATCAACACATGCATCAGTATACAAATCTAGAATAAACATGATCAAACCATATAATATTATTCATTCCAAGCCTTAAGATCCCAATCCATCATTAGATATTATCCTCCATCAAGCGCTGAGGTTCATCCTTGATCAGATCTAGCTATGCACCATAACCCAATAACCTATATACTAGACCTTGCTCTTCATTAGATATACAATGCTTGAGTGCATTTGCCTAATGATCTTCTCCTCCTTTTATAGTCTTAAACCTTACTCAATACCATGGTCCAAAACCACTTAGAATCATTACCTTGGACCAAATGCCTGGGTTCAACATGTTGGACAAGATACCTTGGACTAATACCATGGATTACAATACCATGGACCAAATACCATAGACCAAAACTAAGTTTTCCATCATGTACGCGCCTTTCCTTCCATGAAAGTGTGTGTGTACACTATACACGCCTTTTGGTCTTCTAACCCACGTGTATACGCGACTTGGTCAATGCAGAACCTGCGTATACCCTTCTTTCTTCATTATGTGTAGCCTAAACTGTAAATCATCACATCTGTAGACACTATTGTTATGCATTCTATCACATCTGATTTGTCTTTTGTAGATTCATCTAGTTGCCATATACAAGAGAGTTGTTCTGCTACAAGTGGGTTTCCATCAAGTACAACACATACATCATAATGCCAACAATCTCCCCCTTTGGACTTGATGGCAACCATGTTGGTGTTGATTATTGCAATATGTAGAAACTGTTAGAGATAACAAGCAACACCAATATACTCTCCCCCTTTGACATCAAGGGCAAAGGGTGGACTAGGATATTCTCCCCCTTTGATATCAATGGCATAGGGCTGACCAAAAGAAGACTTCCATATCTGAACCACTGAATATAAACATTGATCATGCTCCCCCTAATCACATGCTGAAATTTCTTATTAAACTCCCCCTTTGTTCATGCTGAGATGTATTGTATCATCCATGCTCCCCTTGAGCACATGCTGAAATCTCTGATATGTTGAAGTGTGTTGATTGAGCTCCATGCTCGAGTCCATGCTCCTCCTGAAAATAAGCAAGGTCTGCAAAAATATGTTCTAAAAGAAGAACATGATTCTATACATGCATCATAAATGACCTTCCTATCATACATACATTCATCTATCCCATGCATAGTGGGAATAAGTCGTTTCATGACCTTGACATTAAAAAGATATACATGACATAGATACCAAATATATAAAACAAAACCATGATAGTCTTCAACAACTATCATACATCATGTATGATATGCTCCATAAGCATCTATCAACAGCATCCAAACCAGCAACCTGTATATGTCCATCATTAGTTCCTTGTGACAAGGAATGTCTGCATATAGATATCAACTCATCTTCTTGATCTCATCAAGATCAACTTGCTTCATTTTAATAACCTTAAGCAAATGTCATATCTCCAAGCGGTAGCACCAAGTCATTCACATCATATCATATGTATGTGAAAATACCGTAGTCATTATCCATGATCATAACCTCATGATCTTTCCACAAGAACCTTCAATGTATCAATCATGTATCATCACTAGAGAACATCCCACATCTGATATGCATCAACCATGATAATCAACATAAGTGATTAAGTAATTCATGTCTTCAAATAGCTATGTCTCCATGTGACCTGCAATAACACCATTCTCTTGGCCAACCAACAATATGCAACTTAAGTGATTATCTATGTATCCATCATACTATATATCCATCAAAGAGATATCAATATGTATCTATCAATTCATGATCTTATGGTCATTTGTCAAGATTTCTTGGTATCATCAACAACAACAATCCTCAATCATGTGAGAGCCAAGAACCATAGGAATCATGTATCATAATTGTACCATATGATCTTTAGAAGGCATGATGACAATAGCATGAATGAAATTAGTGGCTCATCATTAAATAATGAAGATGTGTACTCAAGATTTGTACTTCTCCTTGTCCTTATGAGGATCATCATGTGAGCAATATATATGACTATATGCATCATCAAAGAATCATCCACAACCATCCATGAATCTCATCTGAAACCCAAATATGTAACCCCAAAGTATCATATGAGATTTTATCATGGGCAACTCATAACCGTAACATAGCAAGATGTATTATTTAGCCATATAAACATCATCATCATTGATTAGGTACCAAATACTTCTAAACATAATGCCAACAATGCTTTATTAGAAGCATAACATGTTCTCCCCCTGAACCTATTCCATCTGTTCATTGTCAGATATGATCATGCACATATCAACAAGAAGTATCAAGGAATCATCAACAATCAGATATACATCAAGTTAACTTGTGAGGATCAAAAACAACATCTTATGATATCAATATATTTCCACATATTATCAGCAGATTGTAACCATCATCAAACAGAGAAATAATTGACTGAACCATATCAGATCCTTTTTCCTAAGTCTGTCCCATAGCTTTTCCTCAAACTAACATATATGCATATGTTCAGTGTCTAACTCGCATATATACACAACTTCTCTTCATGAAACTTGCATATGAGATTTAGAACACTAAAGTTTCACACTTTCAGCTCCCTCTGAGTCTGTAATGTCTGTAAATTGTGTTGTGCCACATCTTTCTAATTGTACATCCTTCTTCTTCCATGTCTTTGAGTGTGATGATGTTTTCTCCTTTCGATATGATGCATGTACATTGTTCCTGCATTCCTTAGCTATATGTCCAAGCTTGTTACATGCATAACATCTCATATGTTTGATATTCATTCTATAGCAGTCAATGGCTTTGTGACCAAACATATTGCAAGAAAAACAATATCCCTTAAAGTACCTAGAACGTGATGATATTTATGTGTGATGGTCTTGAACCATTCTACTTCTGCATCTGGCTGCAACATGTCCAACATTATGACATACATAACATTCAACATTATTCATTTGAGGAAATAACCAACTATCACTTCCATAGTTAGGAGTAAAAGATTTTCTTTGAAGAATTTCTTTCCTTGGTTGTTGATGGGATTGACCTTTCATCTCCTTGTTGAGCATTTCAGATTTTGCATTAGAGTTCCTTGTCTTACTTTGTGAACTAGATTCGCCTTCAACAAATTCATGAAAGCCAAGACCAGTTTTGTTGGCAAGAGACCTTTGACTACTAAGAATATCATCCAAGATCTTAGTACTATCTTGAAATAGTAAGAGTTTATTTTTTTCTTCTAATTTATCTTTTAGAATATTTACCTCAACCTGATGTTGCTCTTCCTTTTCAAGATACTGCTTCTTCATGATTCCTTCATCTTTTCTTCCTTCTTCCAACTGATGTCTTAACTCAAGAACTTCGTTTTCTTGTTTTTCAAGAGTTTGTAGTAGTTCTTTATTCTGCTTATTTGATTCTTCAATATCTTCTTTTAGCGAGAGGATCTTAGATTCAAGACTTTCATAGTAAATGGATCTATCCCTAAGTTTCTTGATTGTTTTGCTCCTTCCATTTACTTCATTTCTTAATGATGTCACTTCATCCTATAGCTTTTGACATTGATCTTCCTTTTCCTTGAATTGCTTCCTTACCTTGTTTCCTTCCTCTAGTTGAGCTTTTATTTTGGTAGCTTCTTCTTTGGAGGTACATTCCCTTTTGTCCAATAGATCTTGTTGATCTCTAATTTTGTCCGTAAGCCTTTTAAATTCTGCCTCTATTTGATATCTTTCTTCCTCGCCCATAAGGGAAAATTCAATTGTTTTGCTATCACTTTCATCATCTTCAAATGGATGGAGAAATGTATCACCATATGATAACAAACTCATACCTGATAGTTCTTTTTCTTGTTCATCTTCATTCTGAGGTGATTCTAAATCTAAAGAGTTGCTTCCACATAATCCCCAATCGATTCTCCTAGTGTCATAGTTCCTTTGAGATGTATTCTTCTTCTTAGGCGCTTTCTTCTTTAGCTTCTTTCCCATTGTTCTATGGATCTCCTTCAAGCGATCAAGCTTCTTCCAAAGGACCTGCTTTGATTCCAATTGTTGGAAATAATACTGAGAGAGGGGGGGTGTGAATTAGTATTAGTCAAGTCAATAATCTTTTTCTTTTCATACTTAATTTCATATACGCTACTTCAATGAAGGTAACCCGTGTGTGCACGCAACTGTGTTTAAAGAAACAAGTGTATACCTAGTAAATTCATGATTTAGTTAATTATCATATGTTGATCTTTAATCCGAGCATGAATACTTTATTGAACATTAAACAGTAACCATGTGTAGTTAAAAATAGAAAGAACCATCACACATAAGAAACACACATGAACACCAAGATGTAAGGTGGAAACCCAATGTGGGTAAAAACCACCTGTTGTTGTCATCTCTATCTTCTTTTAATAATAAGAAAAATTGTTTACAATGTTTACCAGTATGCAGGCTTCTACCTGCAGAAGGCTACCACCTTCTCTTGTTCTCCAGCTTCTACTGGAAGGGAGCTACAACCCCCTTGCTCTTGTACTGGCCGATATGTTTACCAGTACATAGGTGCTAACCTACAGAAGGCTACAACCTTCTCTTTTCTTCCAGTGACCACGTTTCATAAATTTTCAGACTAGATACTCTTGGAACACAACATCAAAATCTGAAGGCCAATTTTCATCCAATTTTCATATTGGACCCATCAACAACATTGAAGCTTAAAAATCAATCACTACTGCAATATAACTAATGCATTACCCATTCATTGAATACTCAATCATTACTTTCTGAATCACCCAACAACTTAATCACTGAAACCCTGTCACAGAGCAGAACCCATAACTGTATCATCAAAAACATGCATCAGAGTGCATACGCTACTTCGAAGAGTCGAACCAGTGTGTATACGCAACTTCACCAAAGCGAACCAGTGTGTATATGCAACTTCACCAAAGCGAACCATCGTATATGCCATCAAATACTTACTTATAACTTCACTGCACTTCCCGACTTCAGACATACCCAGATCATTACATACACAAGGATAATATGTGTGTTAGCAACCAGATCTAGTCCATCAAATCACATAAAGATAAGTCATTATGATCCTGATCCATTATTAGATCTCATCCATCAACACTAAAGCTAATCACAATCAACCAATCTGAATATGCAGAATATTGTCACCAGAAAAACAGTCACCAGAACACAATGTAAAACCCAGAACTCTACATCAATAGCTAGAACCAATTGCAACTTCAAAAATCATGGTTCACAAAGTATACGCCACTTCAATGTGTTGAACCTGCGTGTATATGCACTTTTACCAAGGTCAACCAGTGTATACATCTGTAAATATTCATTCATAATTTTGCAAATATTCGAGACTTCAGTTATAACCAGATCATAATATCTACAAATCAACACATGCATCAGTATACAGATCTAGAATAAACATGATCAAACCATATAAAGATTATTCATTCCAAGCCTTAAGATCCCAATCCATCATTAGATCTTATCCTCCATCAAGCGTTGAGGTTCATCCTTGATTCAGATCCAGCTATGCACCATAACCCAATAACCTATATACTAGATCTTGCTCTTCATTAGATATAAAATGCTTGAGTGCATTTGCTTAATGATATTCTCCTCCTTTTATAGTCTTAGGCCTTACTCAATACAATGGTCCAAATCCACTTAGAATCAACACCTTAGACCAAATACCTGGGGTCAACACGTCAGACAAGATACCTTGGACCAAATACCACGTACCAAAACTAAGTTTTACATCATGTACCGCCTTTCCTTCCGTGAAAGTGCGTGTGTACGCTATACACGCCTTTTGGTCTTCTAACCTGTGTGTATACATGGCTTGGTCAATGCAAAACCTATGTATACCCTTCTTTCTTCATATGTGTAGCCTAAACTGTAAATCATCACATCAGTAGATGCTATTGTTATGCATTCTGTCACATCCGATATGTCTTTTGTAGATTCATTTAGTTACCATATACAAGAGAGTTGTTATGCTACAAGTGGATTTCCATCAATTACAACACATACATCATAATGCCAACATAGGTATCGTGTCAAACCCAATGGAATGATAGAAGACGTAGTGATTACAGTAGATCCTTGGCGATATCCTGTTGACTTCCTTATTTTACAAACTAAATCAAACTTGGGGGGCATCCTTTAATTTTAGGAAGGTCATGGCTAGCCACTGCAAATGAATTCATAGGATGCATGTTTGGGTCCATGATGATTTCGGATGGCCAAGCCACCAAGAATCTTATCCTTTATCCCCCATCAAAACTAGATACGACTTCGAGAAACCCCTTATGGGATGAATTTGAACTCCAGTCAGATTGCTCACAATCACTTCTCACCCTCGAGAAGGCATAGTACTTTAAGGATGAAATGGAAGATGATATCATAAGTGGTTTCATCAGTAATTCACTTTCTGTTACTTCCATTGAAAACTCAAGGGAGGAGGATGTTGTAGAAGATTTGAGCCTTGAGGAGATGAAGACCACTCCAAGTAATAACAACGGTCCTCTTCAAATAGAACTAGGAAAATATCTTAATGTCAATCCAAGTTTGACTACTGAGAAGAACATATTGTTGTTACAACTGTTACAAAAATACAAAAAGGCGTTTGCATGGGATTATATAGACATGAAGGGTATCCATCCCAGCCTATGCACCCACCGCATCTATTTGAAGGATGGTTACAATCCAGTGAGAAAATCGCAGCGACGCATGAACCCTGCATTGAAGGAGGTAGTAAAAGAAGAATTGTAGAAACTCCTGAATGCCAATTTCATTTATCCTATTTCTGACAGCCAGTGGGTATCTCCACATGTCATTGTCCCCAAAAAGAATGGCAAGTAGAGGGTTTGTTTAGATTATAGAGAACTCAACAAAGCCACTCAAAAGGACCATTTTCCATTGCCATTTATAGACCAAGTCCTTGATACCTTGTCTAGGAGGAAATTTTTCTCATTTTTAGACGGGTTTAATGGGTACAACCAAATACAGATTGCCTCAGAAGACCAAGATAAGACAACCTTTACCTACCTTTGGGGAACCTTCGCCTACGGATTTCTTCCTTTTGGACTCTGTAACGTGCCAGCAACCTTCGAAAGGGTGATACTGGGAATCTTCTCGGATCTATTGAATGATTGTCTGGAAATTTTCATGGATGACTTCACACCCTACAGGGGATTCCTTCGAAACATTATTAGTTAATTTGGAAAAAGTATTAAAATTATGTGTGCAGACTAATGTTGCTTTGAGTATAGAAAAATGTCACATGATGAATGAAGGGATTGTGTTGGGACATCTTATTTCAACTGACGGAATTAAACTGGACCCTACTAAGATAGAGATAATATTGAAATTCTCAATTCCCAAGATACAAAAAGAGGTACGTAGTTTCTTGGGTCATGCAAGGCACTATAGGAGGTTTATAGAAAAAAATTCAAGGATTGCATCCCATTTATTTTATTTGCTTATGAAAGATGCAGAATTTGTATGGACAGGGAAATGTGAGCAGGCCTTTGCGAAATTGAAAGATTGTGTATCAACAACTCCTGTTTTGCAGGGCCTAAAATGAAATCTTTCGTTCCACATAGATATGAATGCATATGATACTATTGTGGGAGCTATATTGGGCTAGCTAGAGGACAAAAAACCATATGCCATTTATTATTTATGTGAAAACTTTACCCCAGCTGAACTCAATTACACGATGCCCAAAAAGGAATTCCTTGCAGTAGTGCATGTCATTAATAAATTTCGGCACTACATCACAGAATATTAAGTGTTTGTACACACTGACCACTTTTCCATTCGTTTTATGATGAACAAACCAATCACTAATGGTAGGATTACACGGTGGTTATTGCTATTACAGTAATTTGATATAAATATCATAGATAAACCTGGGAAGGATAATGTGGTAGTTGATTTTCTTTCTAGACTGAATGTTGGTAGTGAAAGAATGCCTATTGAAGATTCTTTTTCAAATGAAAATATTTTATCTATTTCAGTTTACTCATTGTGGTATGCAGACATAGGTAATTATCTTACTATAGGAAAAATCCCCCAACACCTATCCTACAAGGAAAAGGGAAGGATCGTTCAGAAAAGTGCTAGATACTCATGGATAGAAGGAAATCTCTATCACACTAGGCCAAATGATCAGATCAAAGGATGTGTAAGGGAGGATGAAATTTTCAATATCCTTCGATATTGCCATGAGGAACCTTGCAGAGGTCACTTTTCAGATAAGAGAACAGGATACAAGGTTCTCTCAAGAGGATACTATTGTCCCACAATATTCCAGGATGCTAAGAAATTTGTGAAGGGATGTGATGGCTACCAACAATGGGTCAACCACTTCAATCAGACGAGATGTCGTTTCCACCCCAAATAGTCTTAGAACCATTTGAGAAATGGGCTCTAGATTTTTTAGGACCAACTAACTCGTCATCTCAGTAGAAATCCTACATTCTCGTCTGCATCAACTATGTCACAAAATGGATCAAGGCGAAAGCATTAACTAGAGCTACAGAGAAGGTTGTTTCAGACCTCTTGTTCAAAAAAATTGTTGTTCACTTTGGAGTACCTAGAGAAATTGTGACAGATGCATGTCCCTAGTTCACATCTCATTTGATTCAGAACATGGTTGAAAAATATAAAATCTTCCATACAATCACTTTGCCTTATCATCCGTAAGATAATGGCCAAGTGGAAAGCACTAACAAGGTTTTTGAGGGCATTCTTACCAAGATCATAGCTATCCATCAAAGAATTGGGCTGATAAACTTCCAGAGCTGATGTGGGCATACCGAACTTCATGGAGGAATACTATAGGGTTCTCACTATATGAATTAGTGTATGGTAAAAATCATATGTTTCCTAGAGAATTTGAAATTAAGACATTAAGAACAGTACTCCAAGTGAATTTGGATTTGGAAATAGCACAGAAACAATGGTTGAATCAACTTAATGAACTAGATGAAAAACAGACAGCTAACATTCAGCAGACAGACATTGTCTAGCAGCAGAGAGCTAAGTGGAGGGATAAATTTATTAAAAAGAAGAAATTTCAGAAAGCAGATTGGGCTCTATTGTATGATTCAAGATCTAAGGATTTTAAAGGGAAGCTCTACACCAGGTGGCTAGGTCCTTATGAAGTTGACGCAGTCTTTGACAATGGGATTGTAAATTTAGTAACCATAGACAGTGATAGGACACCATTGTTTGCTAATGGGCACCGTCTTCAGCGATATCACAACCCGCTTCAAACGAATCATTCATCAACATTATCAAGGATTTTAACCTTCATTTTATGAAGGCAAGGGATAATTCCCCTGTGCTGCTAATTTCTTAATTTTCCAATAAGTGTAACAGATGAAAACCAGCTTCTGTTGGCAGATGTTACACCCAGCATAAATAATAATAATTAATTAATTAATTAATAATAACAATAATAACGTATAAATAAAAATATGACTG
Organism: Pinus taeda; assembly: GCA_000404065.3. NCBI lineage: Eukaryota > Viridiplantae > Streptophyta > Pinopsida > Pinales > Pinaceae > Pinus > Pinus taeda. The sequence continues at coordinate 235,086 of APFE031379954.1, read as the reverse complement.
TGAAAACCTCTTCTAGGGCACAGGAAGATTGATCATGATAGCTGAAAATCAGCTTCTATTGGTGGCGATTACACATTCTTTTCTCTCTGTAATATCATTTTGCAACTCGTTTATATTCTATATTTTATGTTGTTACAAGTTCTATTAGAATATGTTTGTAAATTCTCTTTGTAATTATTTTAAAAATAATTATGTAAATAGGATATGGTTGTACAAATAGCGTGGAAATCGGGTTGTTGTTACATCTATAGTAGTTGTACACTTGTGAGCAGCCACACCAATGAAATCGCCAGCTGCAATATGAAAATAAGAGTATTCATTAGCACTATGTTGCAGGGGAAACTCATACAACAAGCACATCATCGCCAGAATTAATTCTTTTCATCAGTTTTTACCACACGCCAGGCACGTCACACGAATGTATATCACTTATGCCCTCTATTTAACAATTATGGCAATTAAATATGGCATCTCTTAAGACGGTCAAGGACGAACGTCACATTAAACTCACGAGAGAGGACGAGTCATTTTGTAATCTATGATCTCGAATTGAAAACCAGTAATCATTATTAAAACCTTGTCATCATTTTATTCCAATCATGCCAAGAATTGAAATACATTTAATGCCAAATCTCCATGATCCAGAATAATAATGGAACCATACATGTGCAGTACGATCCTCCTTAACCCTAAATCCTTTTTTTATTTCCTTTTACTACCCTAACATCATCCTCATCGAGAATTGCACCTTCATTCCAAAATCCTCAGAGCTAGAGTAGAGTACAGAGTGTTGGGGTGGATATGGGAGGAGAAGCAGTCTGACAAGAGCCCACTTCAACAAAAGTGTTGGAGAATTTCCCTGAGGCATGCCAAGTCTTTAAGGAAGCGGGTTGGTTCAAATTTTTTGAATGACTCAAAGGATCAGAGGGGTCGATGGCCATGGAATTTGCTCGCAACCTTCATAGAAATCAGATGAAGTCCGGCGGTTAAATCTTGAAGTCACAGAAGAAGTGATTGCTCGTGTAACATCACTATAGACTATGGGGAAATGGTGGTTCGGAAGGAAAAGCAATGACCCTTCTCTTAAGGCTGAATTCCCTAAAGGAGAGGAACAATTGGAGAAGAAGGGTAGGGGAATTGACAGGATATCACTCCCTCAGTCGTGGGGAGACATTTCCTTGTACATTATCAAGTATATCACCTGCAAAGGAAGGGAAACGATCGTCTTCAACTACCATTTTGCACTACTGAACCACCTGTAGCACAGGAAGTTAGTTAATATTCCATATTTTTTGCTAGAGAACATCAAACACATGTCTATGGCTATAAAAATTGTTGCGCACCCAGAGACTTGTGTCACCAACCATGGTCTGATTAAATTGATTATACTGGATTCTTTGGAATGACAAGGTAGAAGATAGGAATAATTCATGAGTAGAAAGATAAGGACCTCCCACAAGAGGTGAACTGAAATCCCTAATGCCCCAAAGGAAGCAGAAGAGACTGGAAAATGCCAATCCTCTGGGGGCAAGGTCGAGAAAAGGTCATTGAAGAAACCGATAGGCAGCAGAATACCAAAGAAAAGGGTAAAATTCAATTCATAGCCAGAACCTTCACGTTTATCCAGCGAGGGACCGAGCAAGGACACGGACAAGCAGAAAGAGGAATGGATCCATCCAAAAGAGTACCCTCTGCTAGGTAAGGATGAGACTCAGTCTTTGCAACTTAAAATCAAAAATTTAGAAGAAGAAAATGAAAAATTAAAGCAGCAAGTAGAAGGAAATGAAGCATAAGAAAGGGTCCAAAGCCTGGATACCCTAGCAGAAGTAGTGGATAAAATGAGGGTGGATTCTACACAAGGTCCTATGTTTGCGGCATGCACCATAAACCTAGAAGAAACAGGATATAAAGTCTGCATTGCAAGAACCACCTCGATGGAGACTCAAATTGATCCCTGGGAAGATGCTACACAAGAACTCATCGACAACGTTGTTGATACATGGTAACCAGCAGCTGGAACGGAGCATTCCATGTGTGGTGACCTGGGAGCTAATACACAAAAACCTGCCAACGACACTATTGTTACACAAGAACCAGTAGTAGAGATAGAAGTTGATCAAGGACGAAAAGAAGAGACTGCTACACAAGAACCCATTGATGACGTTGTTGTTACACAAGAACCAGCAACCAAGACGAAGCAGCTAAATCCTCGGGATGTTATTACACCCCCAAGTGATAGTGCATATAGAGGAACACAGGATCCTAAATTAGGATGGTGTTCTAAGAAAATTCTATTGATATCTGAATCGCAGAAGTGGAAACGGAAGGAACTCATTAGGGGAGTTTTGACGTATATAATGGGCCTCCTAATGAAATTGTAAAATAATAGTGGAAATAATAAAATAATACTATATTACATGAGGGAAAAAGGAAAAAAATATTTTTTCAACTTATCTCCCTATGGGTTTACTCAAATTTTGAGCAGAAACACTTGTTGGATGCAGAATTTGATTCCTCATCCAAGGATTACCCATATTGCATACTTTCGATGGACTCTACTACACGAAAAATGAGAAATACATGAAAAACATGATTGCATTCACATTTTTTCATGTATTTCTCATTTTTCGTGTAGCAGGGTCCATCAAAACTATGCAACATGAGTACTCCTTGGATGAGGAATTAAATTTTGCATCCAACGAGTACTCCTGCTCAACATTTGAATAAAACCTTAGGGAGATAAGTTTAAAATATGAGTTGAAAAAGTAGTTTTATTATTTTATTATTTTTTAATCATTTTACTTGTTTACTCCAAAAATGGTGAATCATCCCCCATGGTTGACATCAAAATATTGAATCATATTGGTTCTTATAAGTTTATTTTATTTGTACACTTTTCTTAGGAGGCCCATTTTAGACCTCAACATTCCCCTAATGCCTATTGCAAGAAGGAGTGATCTTGTTGGTGGCACACCAGAAACTAGTAAACTCACTCAAGGAGAAATGGGTTGAGAAGGATTTGGCAGAAAAATGGGAAAGACAAGGGAAAGAGGCAGCTATGAAAAAGAAAGAAGAGCAGTTGCAGTTGTTACAAGATCAGGTTCAAGATTTAACAAATGACAAACACAAGTTGCATGAACTCACCCTAAATATGTTAGGGTGTAGAAGACCCTCTCTGACCTACCCAATTTTTCTGTTGGAATGATTTTTCTTGTTTCAATTGAATGCGGTCTATGAAAATATACCTCATTTGGGTAATTCCACCCGAAATTTTTTGGATGTTTTCTGTGACTGCAACTTCTAGGATCAAAGCTTGTTTTGCGAGCTTTCTCTTCATAACATGATCTGCGAACGCACATGATTACGAACATTATTTCTTACATGGGCGATTTGCAGTTGTGTGCCTTCATTTCTTTTATGAAAAATCAGATAGATTGGCATATGGATATGAAGTCGCTGGACGTGAATGAATAAAAGGCAACACTGATGATCTGGGTCGAACCAGGCATGGCTGTAGAATTAAGACGGATCTTTAGGAATTTTTTTAGTGTTTCAGATATCAAGGAGCAGGCGGCCTTCTACAGGAGGAGGATTTTGAAGATATGCCTCAACCTTTTTGTGCATATGAAGATTCATGCACATTGCACTAACAGGGTGCTACAAATGCATAGAGTTTAGTAGTGTAGGATTGCAGGAAAGCGACCTGTTTGGTTTTAAAAATTTTGTGGTTGTTGTTTCATGAGTCCCAAAATATGCCCGGATTGTCGACTTATTGCATGCCTTTTGCATTGGACTCAGGTTCAAATATCCTCTAATTTAGTTACTAGTGGAGGAGTACCAGCCTCAATACCAACCATGTGATTAAGAGGAGGAATCTTGGCCACATCAACTAATGCCCAGTCAAGGGTACAGAGCTGCTAAGGAAGATACCGCTAATGCTTGTAATCTGACAGAGTTTCATATGAAGTATAATAGCAGGCTCTGAAGTATTTTTCATGAGGACATGCAATTGTTTCAGCTTGGGGGAGATGTTGGGTGCAAGATTTGTGCATATTTTGGATACCTTTTTTCCCCTATCCTTGACCATTTCACCTTTGAACCCGTGGACTTTACGTTACAATTACCTTTTTCCCAGTTATAAGTGTTCATTTTTGTTATGACATATTATTTTTCCATTTTTATTAAATATGAATGATATGATATCCTTTTTTATGGCTAACCAAGGAAATTGTGGAAAAAAGGCTCTATGGTGTTGTTTATTTCAGGTGATGCTTCCAAAGCCACAGCCAAAGGATGAACAGCAGACTCTCAGCGCTTGTTGTTACACCTCAGCTGTTGTTATTACACCTCAATATTGTTGTTACACCTCAGGCATTGTTGTTACACTATAAATTGTTGTTACACCTCAACATTGTTGTTACACCTCGGCGTTGTTGTTACACTATAAATTGTTGTTACACTGCAGGACATTGACCACTCCACAACCATCTAAGGCCATGGGTATTATTCCACAGGACAGTTGTCGTGAAGATTGTATTGTTTATGGACAGCTACGAAATCAAGACAAATGAAATTGAGAAATGATGTAACAACAATAAGCCTTGTATTTAGAACTTGTTGTAACGATTTCTATTTTCTCTCTATATTGATTTGCATAAGAATTGTGATATTCTCATGACTGATCTATTTCTTATTTTGGACATGTCAATCTTATAAATGGAACTCGGTTCCATGTAATGAAGGACAAGTATCGTTATTTTTCTCTTGTAATTCATAATCATTTCTTAATACAAATAGTGTTTCTGATGCTTTCACATCTGTGGTGTTGAAGTTTTATTAATTTGTAATTCATCCCTGCACCCTGCTAGGGAGGAAGGGCCATCCTATTTAGCAGGGCTTGCAGCAGCAACAGTAGCGTAGTGGTATATCAATTATTGTTCCTTTCTATAAGTGTGAAATTATTCTTGTTTCCATGTAATTTGCAGAATGGGTTTATTTATATTTCCAAATTTATGATATGTTGTCACACAGGATTGGGTTGAACATAATATTCAGTCAGTCGGATTATCTATTGGTGTGGTGTGTGGCACGCCTTTCCTTTGGTAACATGAAGTGTGGTTTCATCCCTGTAGAATGTTTTTGATTTCTGTGTGAGTGTTACTTTCTGCAATTAGATTCAGCGACATTATTTTTCCTTTTAATTTTACTGTTGGCTGAAGTGTATCGGCACAGACACTGCATACTCCTTTGAAATAAACAAACTTACCGTGGGTTGACAATTAATGGTTGTGATTCATTCATATTTACAATGATTAAATCGACTCAACAACCTACGGCAAGACAGTTAGAAAAATTTTCATACAAAGGGGTGTGATTACAAATTGAAAAAATATGTTCATCAAGGAAACTATCTTCTATAGGTGTATCTTCATTATCAATATTCCGCCTAGACAAGAAATCTGCTACAACGTTATATTTTCCCGGTTTGTCTACAATAATGATATCAAATTCTTGTAACAATAATAACCATCTTGTGATTCATCCATGAGTTATAGGTTTGTTCATCAGATACCTAATGGTTGAATGATCTGTATGCACAAATGTGGGTACCCTGTAATATAATGTCGAAATTTATTAACAGCATAAATGACAACCGAAAATTCCTTCTCAGTTACTATATAATTAAGTTCAGCAGGAGTTAAATTATTGTTGACGTAGTAGATTGCATATGGCTTCTTATCTTCCTATTGTCCCAAAATTGCCCCAATTGTTGTATGGGAAGCGCCCATAGAGATATGGAATGGAATTTTCTAATCGGGGCCACGCAATATTGGAGCCTCATAGACTAATTTCTTGATCCCTGAAAAATTTGATTCACAATCATTAGTCCACACAAATTCTATATCTTTAGATAGTAGTTGGAAAAGTGGAAATACTATTTTAGAAAAAAATTCTATGAAGTGTCAATAATACCTAGCATAACCAATAAATATTTGTACCTTTGTCTGTGTCTTCGAAGTGGGAAAATTTAAGATTACCTCGACCTTAGTGGAATCAACCCTTATTCTTGCAATTGAACGTAAATGCCCGAGGACGATCCCTTCTTCCATCATCATATGACATTTCTCAGTGCTAAGAGAAACGTGGGTCTATTTTTATCATTTAAGTACCTTTCCTAAATTTTCCAAACCATCTTCAAAAGAACCAAAATACGGGGTAAAGTCATCCATGTAAATTTCAACACTGTCATTAATCAAATCAAAAAATATTCCCAATATTGCCTGTTGGAAAGTAGCATGTGCATTACAAAGTCCAAATGAAAGGACCTGGTATAAAAAATTTCCCCAGCGGAAAGTAAAAGTGGTCTTATCCTGATCTTTAGGAGCTATCTTGATCTGGTTATATCCACTGAACCCATCCAAGAAAGAAAAGAACTTCTTTCTGGCTAGTGTGTCGAGAACCTGGTTGATGAAAGGAAAGGGAAAGTGATCTTTCTGGGTAGATTTATTTAGCTCCCTATAATCGACACAGATCATCCACTTTCATTTTTCTTTGGGACTATGATTGGGGATACCCATTGACTATTGAAGATCAGATAAATAAACCCAACACCCAATAGCTTCTATAGTTCTTCCTTAACAATCTTTTTCAAAGTAGGTTTCATTCTTATTTACAGTTAGCGAATAAGATGACATTCATATCTTATATATATGTCATGGGTACATAAATTGGGGTGAATCCGCTTCATATCCATGTATTCCCAAGCAAAGGCCTCCTTCTCATTCCGAAGAATTTTTAACAATTATTTATTTTGGGAGGGCGATAGGTTGGGATTGATGTTCATTTTTTTCCCTGGTTCGATCTCTACTAGAATACTACTATGGGATGTTGTGACAAGAATGTTTTCAGTTCCAGTTTCTGGTTGAATAGATTCCTATGTAGCACATCTCATAACAGACTCTAATAGTCGTCGATTCGAGCAAGAAACGGGGTCGGGATCACTGATAAATGTACTAATAGTGTCGTCTTGCATTTCTTCTTTGAAACAAAGAGCTTCCCCTATAGTGATAATTGGTCTAACATTTTCATTTTCAGGTTCAAACTCATCCCATAGGGAAGGATTTTGTGCTAGGGTAAACCCAGGTTTGACTAATGAACTTGGATATGCAGGAGGGTAAAGGACAAGGTTCTTCATAATCTCTCCATTCGATACTACCATGTCTCTGGATCGACACCTAATGTAGGCATTGACTATAGTGAGCCATGGCCTTCCTAAGATCAGGGGGTGCCCCCCTACTGGTGTGAGTGTGCAATACTAAGACATCAATAGGGTATTCCCAAGAATCCATGGAAATGATTACATCTTCCAATTTCCCTACATGTCTCAAAATAGATAGATCTGCAAGTTCTACAATCATTGGGGTTGGTTTAAGGTTAAGTAAGCCCATTGTACGTACATTTGTTGATGTTATAATGTTAATTGCAACCCCAAGGTCTAACAAAGCATTCAAAATATCAAGCCCATTGATTTGGACTGTGAGTATTAGGTTTTCTGGGTCACCATATTTGATGGGTATAGATTTTCCCAACATTATGTCCAACAAATTCCTTGTGACATTAATAGTAGGTGGGTCTTTTGGCTTCCTCCCAAGATTCTTTGAGCACAATTCCCTAATTTTTTTGGAATAAATCGTGATGTCTTTCATGGTCTAGAGCAATGGGATTTTAAAAAGTAGATTATGTAATTATCCCAAGAGATCAAATTCGAGTTGAGGGACATGTTTACTCAAGGACAAACTCTTAGGGTAAGGTGGGCCTATGTGACCTGCTCAAGTGACAATTGTTTTGGTGGGGGGTTGTTGTTCCACATAAATTTGTGTTGGATTACCCCCAACTTCTCTAGAGGAGTGTTTAAGTTCTGGTTCTGATGACGAGACTTTGTCCCCAGTTTGTTCAACAATTATTGGTGAAGTCTTTGTATTGACCACTCATTCAAATTGAAGATTCATTTCATTTCATTCTAAAGTATCAATACCATATGCGGGAAGGTTGAGTGTCTCAACCTGTTGGGCTCCCCTATTATTCGGGTTCGGATTGGGTTGAACGGGTAGTTGAGGATGAAGAGGAGTACTAGTGGAGGCATTTAGTGGGAGTTGTAACTATTGTTGTGTCACAGGTTGAGGAAGTTGATTTGTAGGAAAAGGGGGTCCACACCAGTTCTAAGACCAAGAAGGGACTGGACCATGTTGGGGTGACCATGACTTCTATGGCATAGGGTATTGGTAATACTGCGGCTATGAAGGTGGAAATAGTGTAGGCTAAGACCCAAAATTCCAATTATTAAAATATCAAGAAGGGTCTTTATTCATATTATGTGGTCGCAGTTGCCATGCCTTAGTTGGACCCATAAAATAGCGTTGGTCCATCTATTCATTTTCTTCTTGAAAAACTACCTTCAGCCCAGGAAGTGATGGACACATGCTTGTGGAGTGGTTTTTCTCGCATATTGCATAGGTTTTGACGATATTAATTTGACACTCCTTTAGCAGGTGCTTCTTCCTACATTGTGGGTAGAAGATGGCCATTGCTTTCTCAACTTCAATATGTTTCTGTTTTTCTTGCAGAACATCTAGCTATGAAGACAATGCGCTTATGATGTCAGTCCTCAAATTTTCCAGTAAGTTCCTAATTTCTTCTTTTTTCACCCCGCCACCGGATGATTTGATATTTATGTTATAAGCTTCTCATGTCCCTTTCTTATGCCTCGCATCTCCTCATGAACATTTGACACATAGTTCACAGATGGTATCAAACTCTTCCTTTGAGATATCCCCATTTACTACCACATTCAAAAGTTCCATAGATTCTTCTCTTAATGCTCGGAGTACGATTATCCAAATCATTATGGCCTGATATTTGCAGGTTGTATTTAAAGCGCTCCACAAAATCCTCCATATTCTCATCCTCCTTCTGCATTCTCTTAAAGATTTCTTCTTTAATGTCTCAAGACTTGTAGTAGTCCTGATATTTTTTTAGGAAAATTCTCTTCATATTATCCCATGTCATAATATAATTTCCTCATAGACCCATAAACCAATGCAACGTTGTCCCCTTAAAAGTAGCAGGGAATATATTTAGTTTTTGAGCATCTGAAACATAATCGTATCCTCGACAGAAAACATTGAACTCGAAGAGGAATGTATCCAGATCCTCAGAAGAGAGACCATGGAAATTAGGTAATGTTGTTAGAGGAATAGGTTTCATGGGTGAATCGCCCCTAATTTATCCAATTGGGAATTCAATTGTAGAAGTTTTGTTGTGGCCATGAATATCATCCAATATTCGCTTGGAATTTTAGCAGGTTCTCTTCTTCTTCATGACCCTCAACACTTAATTCCTCAGATCCTTTGATCCCTTCTTCCTCTTATCTGGACTATGTTTCTAATGTTGAGGAGGGTTCTGGTTACGAGATTTTCTGGGCCCTAGATCACATCTGAGATCTTACCCTGACAGCACCTCTTAATGAGTTCCTTGATTCAAATCTCGTGATGATTTCCTGAATATAGGTGATTATGCCTAGATCTTCCCTTCCTCGGCCTCCTTTTGGGGGTCTTCCTCTAACCCTTGGTTTCATTAAAACAACCAAAACAAATCTAATGCTCAGGTCCTGGAAAAGGGTTGGTATAAACCTCGCCTGACCAGGACGAGAGAGTTGGTTTTTACAGTCAAAAAGGCAGAGAATTAAAACAATTAATCAATCTAATGCTCGGGTCCTAGAAAATGTTGGTACAAAATCTCACCTAACCAGGATGAGAGAGTTGTTTTTACAAAAAATAGAGAAAAATAATCAAAATGATCTAATGCTCGGGTCTTGAAAAAGGTTTGGTGAAAAACCTTGCCTGACCAGGACGAGAGAGTGGTTCCTACAATCAATTAAAAGGCAGAAAATTAAAATAATCGAAGAAATCTAATGCTCGAGTCTTGGAAAAGGTTTGGTGCAAAGCCTCACCTGACCAGGACAAGAGATTGGTTCCTATGGTCAATAATGGTTGTACTTTTGAGCCTTTGATAGCCTCCCCGACAATGGAGCCAAAATTTTGGGGTTTGTAATATAGGTTTATAAATTTAATCCCTCTTACATTTGTTTGTCAATCTAGGGTTTGTTAATTATTTCAAGGTTATCGTGTAAGGTCTATGCAAACCATAGGTTCCCTACCCAGTATTGATCAATTACAAAATACAAGGCCCAACGAATGCTACGAATCGAGTAATAGGAAAGTAAATAACACTAAGTAACAACAATTAGAAATAACAGAAAGACCATAAAGTAGTAAAGAAAGGAAAAACAATCATAAATCATTAACAATCTAACTAAAAATCATACCTATCCACACGATTATAACCATAGCATCTGATCAAGAGAGCGGTCCCAACTCTGCGATCAAGGTTGCAGCTGAAAGTTAGACATCACACGAAATTACAATAAGTTGAAACTCGTATTAATTCATGAAAGGGATTACAAAAGTAAGTTCTGTTGTTACACAGAAAATATAAAAAAAAAATAAAAAAATAAAAAAAAAACCTATTGTTCTTCTCAGTTGTGCCATGCTTATACAATTGTCATTACACGAATATCATTTAACAACCAAGAAATCATGGTGATCTTGTTTGTTCAAAAATAAACAGTAATTTTTCAAATAGGAAACAAAATAAAAAGATAGCAACAGAGTTGGTTTTGTCAGTTGATCGGTAGTTGATCAGTTGATGGTTCAATCCTCAAATAGCATTGCCAGTCTATAGTCCACAGCATCACGCTGGGTTCTGTTACGCTGAACAATGTTTGATATAAATTTGCAAGGAATTTCGTCAGCAAATCATCTAAGCATCGTTCCCCTATGAATATTGCTTCATTAATTAACAATTCAAGAAGACATGCCAATATGATATACCTTTTCATTGATTGGGATATAAATCAACCTTATAAGAGCTATAAAATAGATAAAAAGGGGCATGTGAAAGTAGGTAAAAATGGGTAATTTCATCGGCCAACACCCCCATCTTGGAAAGCTTCCTGCATGTCTATTTCATTGGTTTCTTCTTGTTCTAGGTGACATTTTGTTGTTATCTTCTTGTCATCAGAAGGATATTTCTTTGAGAACTACCATCCTTTTGCTCTATTTTGTTGTCTCTTCTTCTTCTTGGAATTATTCCTTCCCTAAGGGCATGCATGTTGTAAATGACTTGTCTGAAAACATATACGACATCTAAATGTTGTGTTTTCATAGTCTAAAACTTGCGACTAATAGAATTTTTGGTGTTTTAGATTTATATGATTGCGGGGTCCTTTGTTGACATAAATATCCACACACATTCTTGCATATGTGAAGATACCATTTTTTGTTCTTTCTAGATCCATTTTTTTTAATTTGCCTAATGTGTTTCATATATATTCAAGAAATTTATGGTGCCAAAATGGAAGGGGGAGATTTTTGAGCCTCACCTAGACTGGCATAGCAGAGACCACCATAGAGTTGGCATCAAACTTGGGGAACCAAGGCGTAATGAAAAGCTTAGATCTACCCCAAAACCAGGGCCCTTCATTTAGAGCATAGTCCAGATAATTATGTGTTTCAAACTAAACTATGAAAAACCTTTTGAGCATAAAAAAAATCAAATTCTAAAGTCTGGGTAAAGACAATCCATTGAATGAGTGCTTCGAGTTTGATCCAAAACCCATTATATCTGCAGATTACTGCTTTGTTTTGTAAAATAGAGAATGTGGACTTTACCTCAAGAAGTTTTACTTCCATTGAAGGAAATTTTTCCATCTATTCAACAATATATGGGCCTAGAATATTTTATTATTGTTTTACAAGGGAAGTGACCTTTCTTTGTGCAAAATCCTTAAAAGAGACAGAAAACTCTTAAGCTGATTTTTCACCAAGAGCACCTCCACGGAGCCTTGTGTTCAGAATAATGGTTGAATATTTAGAAATTTTATAGTCTTGAAACTTGGATGAATTTTTTAGGATCTTCCCATTAAATTGAAGGCATTGATAACAGAGTGATATACACTTGATTGTTTCAATGGATTTCTTTATAGAGAAAACAAAAATGAAACTATTAACCAATAAGAGCTTAGATTTTGCACACAAAAAATTTATGAAAAATTGGGATGAGAGCACCCTATTTTCCTTTGGTAGAGGAGAAATATTCTCAACTCGTGTCAATTTATGAGGAACCCCATTACTGGAGGCCACCAGATAAGGCTAGAGATATAGAGTCCCCCAACTTAGAAAAATAAAGGGTCAACATAGAGGCAAGAAGGAATAGAGGAGCGTACAGGTCGATGAGTTCAACACAAACAAGAGTGCCCATTTGAAAAATAGATACTACCTTGCACATAAAAATAATTCCATATAAATAATATGAGAGTGTGAGAAACAAAGAAATGTTACCAGGGAAAAGAGGCAAAATCAACTGAAAAAACGCCCATAAATGCCTGTAGAGACTAATCGCCCAAGATATCCTAAGGATGTAATTTCCTTTGAATTCATCTACATAAAATAGAATTCATCTATGTCCATATAATAACCCTTTGTCTCTTTGAAACTCCATTGAAGCAGTGAATAGGGAGGACCAAAGTCCAGATACCTTGTGGCAACGCATTGAGAATAAACAACAAGCAGTAAAATCCTAACCTCCATCATGTGATCCATCACCAATTCCCTTGGGTGAAGGAGTGTTATCATTAAAATAAGTCTTTTCAAATCATATGTTATTTTGAGCTTTGGTTAAAATATATATTTCCATTCATTCTAAGCTTTGTAGTATGTAAATAAGAACAATTAAAATGTTACCTGATGTTACATATGACCATCTTGGACTGATATGTCATTCTCTAAAAATAGGTTTGTTTGACGTGGTTGGTCTCATTATTGTTGACACTTCTAATATTTCTTATGAATTTTATATATTGTTTCTTGATTACTACTTACTTTTTGATGACCCATTAGTTGCTACGAAAAATGTGCAGAACTACAAAAAAAAATTAGTTTAATAGATTTTTGTTGTGGACTAAAGTCTGAAATTGTTCTAACTATATATGAAATTATCCATGAATCTTTGAGATGTTATTTTACATATTACATCACCATCTATTTATGTTTCTTTGCTTCTAGATGATGAAAAAAAAAAAAAATTGTTGATGAAAAATACACATTTTTAAAGGAATTATAGTTTCCAAAGACTGGTTTTTAGCTGGAATTCAGTATAGTTATGCCAACATCCTAGTTTATATATATATATATATATTATATTATATATATATAATATAATATATATATATATAATATACACACACACACACACCACAAAAGAGGAATTCTAGATGTTAGAAATGATTTTCGGTTTAAAAATATGTATAGTTATGCCAACATAATGGTTTTTTATAGCTATACTTTTATTTTTATTTTTTTATAAGAAAGAAAAATTAAGTTGAGCCAAGAGGGGTAGAATAATTCTCCCATTTTATTAACTCAATTTATGAATATTGAATCATATATTGAATATATTCTTCTCCATATAAGGGCTTATGATAGAATTTTAATCCATGACCATTAATAAGAAAAGAGAAACCCTTCTCATCAATAGTTTTGACTTGAACTGATCCATTGTCATAAATTGTCTTTATTTCATATGGACCTAACCAATGTGTTTGGAGTTTTCCTTTAAAATATTTAAATCTAGACTCAAATAGGAGAGCCAAATCACCTGGTTTGAACTTCTTCAGCTTTATAAATTTATCGTGCCATTTTGTTCTTTTTTGTTGAATGACACTTGTTTTCTAGATTTCATCTTGTCGTATTTCATCCAGCTCTTTGAATTGAGCTAGCTTCGTTTTGTGCCTTTGAAATATCTAGTCCCAATCTATTTGTTTTTCTATATTTATTTATTTGAAACTCTATAGCAAGAAAAACTTTCTTTTCATATACAAGTTCATATGGTGTATGGCTAGTAGTGTTCCTCCTATGATCTGATAGGCCCAAAGTGCTTCTAGAAGATTTTCTACCCAATATTTTTTATGTATTTGAATTGTATTGGTCATAATGGCTTTAAGGACCCTATTTGTTGATTCCACTTGTACATTAGCTTGTGGATAATATTGAGTGGACTTCCAATGCTAGATATTCTATTGCTCTACAATTCTATGGACAAGGTTGGATGTAAATTGTGCACCTTGATTTGTAAAAATTTATCTAGGGACACTAAATCGAGTAAATATAACCTCAAAATAAAAATTGAAAACAACATTTTAGTGGCATAATCTAAAGGTTTAGCTTCTACCCATTTTTTTTAGTCACTACAAACAAGAATACAAATTTTTTTCCTGGAAATTGGAGCTATTATCCCTACTAAATCTAGGGCCCATTTTTCAAATGGTTTAATAAATACCTGTGGCTGCAATGGAATTTCAATAGATTGAACTAGATTATCCATTCTTTGACAACTATCATGTATTTTAACATATTTTTTGGTGTCTTTGAAAATGGTAAGCTAATAGTATCCTGAAAGAAGGAATTTATGTGTAGTTATTTTATCAAAAAAATGTCCTCCATATGGTTCATCATAGCATGCATTTGATATATCTATTATGTAATATCTTATCTTACACACCTTCTAATGATTAAATCAAGTCCTATTCGAAAAATGTTTCCATCTATCCAGGAGCATGATGCACTTTGTTTGGCAATCCTTCTTTTTTTTCTTGATGTCAATTGTTAAGATAGCTTCCTTTTAGTCAAATAACTAGTAATATTTTCATTCCAAGGATTTTGTATACCAATCACAAATAAATTTTCATCAGAAAAACTATCATCTATAGGAGTTAATGTGTTCTTAATGTGTACTCTATAAAGGAAATCAACTACATTATTTTCCTTTCTAGGCCTATCTAATATAGCAATATAAAATTCTTGTAACAACAAAAGTCATCTAATAATTTTTTCATTGTTTATAGGTTTGTTCATTAAATATCTGATAGCAAAATGATCAATATGGATAAAAGTTCCATACCCATTTATAGTGTCTAAATTTATTTATGACATGAACTACTACAAGAAAATCATTTTCCATAACTGTATAATTTAACACTACAAGAGTCAAATTTTTACTTACATAATAAATGGCATAAGGATTTTGTTGATATTTTTGTCCAAGAACAACTCCTAAACTTGTATCTAAAGAATCTATAGAGATATGGAATGGGAGAGACCAATTTGGTCCTCTTAAAATAGTTTCTTAGGAAAGTTTTTGTTACAAAGTATCAAAAGCTAATTGACATGAGGAGTTCCACTAAAATTTACTATATTTATTGAGAAATTTGAATAGTGGTAAAGCTAATTTTGTAAAGTTTTCTATGAGTCTTCTATAGTATCTTGCATATCCAACAAAGCTTCTTACATCTCTTTGAAACTTAGTTATTGAAAGCTTGATAATGACCATAATCTTTGTCGGATCAATCTTAATTTCATTTCCTGAAATATAATGTCCCAAAACAATGGCTTCATTAAACATCATAAAATCATTTTTCATTACTTAAAGAAAGGTTAGTTTCTTAACACCTTATAAGTTTTTCAAGCTTTTCTAAGTATTCTTCAAAAGTATTTCCATAAACCATGAAATCTTCCATATAAACTTCAACACAATCATGAAACAAGTCATAAAAGATATAAACCGTGAAATATTCCATATAAACTTCAACACAATCATGAAACAAGTCATAAAATATACCTAGAATTTCTCTTTGAAATGTAGCAAGAGTATTGCATGGTCCAAAAGGTTGTTGAATATTCTACAAGATGAATAGTATAATATGATTATCTGATCTGAAAATTACTTCCTAATGATTTACAACCAATATTTATTCCACTACTATCATTAAATAATTACACTTTAGAAAATCTCAATAGTAAATGCAGTGGAAATAGTAAATATCATAGAAACATAGCCATGCACAATAGAGACAACACATTTTACCTTGGGAAACCCAGCAACTTTTCTTCGAAGAAATTATTCTTCAACGAGGTTTACAAATCTAATTTATCTAGAAAATTGTGCCAATATCCAAGTCAAAAATAACAATCATACCTGGTCAATATTAAGATAGTCATCATTGGTCAAAACTTGTCAAAATAGTCAAAATTAGCATTGGTCAACCTGTAGCGTACAATCAAATCCTACGGTCAAATCCTTGTAGTTAACCCTTTATAAGTGCAATCAAACTCAGTATGTTTTGTCGTCAAAACTTGGTCAACAACTCAATCAACTAGTAGGTCAAACTTGGTCAAACAAAAAGGTAAACTTTTCTCGCTCAAATTAGTCAAACTTGTCCACCTTTCTCCACGCATGTGACTATCCAAGAGAAATTAGAAAATGACAAAGAGAGAGAATAAATTCGCACTTTCTTGGTGGTATAAAAATGAGATGTCACATCATCTATTTATACTAGTCGAATGGGGTGAAAAAAACCAAGGGACATGTCCCTTCACCCTCTTGGGCCGACTCGACTTTTCTCGGTCTACTTCTCATTCAAAAATCAAATTTTTAATTTATTTTTCATACTTGTTCTAGGATGACTTAGGCATTCGAAAATACCTCTCGTTGCTACACAAAAAAATAAAAAAAGGTCATAATTTATAGTTGTATGTTCCCTACGGACATGTAAGTGTAGTCTTGTCTTGATCTACTAGTATAATTTATATTTCATTATAAGTAGTAAAACCATGAAGAAAAGATAAATATTTTGTGTCCGCTAATGTATATAATAGTTGATGAATGAAAGGAAGTGGAAAATAATCTTTTAGAGTATCCTTATTTAACTCTTTATAGTCTATGCAAACTCACCACTTACCATTTTTCTTTGGTAAAATTACCAATGGTGAAAGTCACTAGTTGTTAGAAATTGGATAAATGAAGGTTACATTTAGTAGTTTTTGGAATTATTCTTTTACAATTTCCCTCAAATTAGGATTCATCCTTCTCTGAGGTTGTCTAATTGGTATAGAATTTTCATGTGTGTGTGTGTGTGTGTGTAATGGATACATGTATTAGGGTTGATACCTCTCATATATGTATATTTCCATGCAAAAGAAAAGGCATGTTTCTGTAGCATATTTATTAATTGATCTTTTTCGATTCTTCTAGGTCATAATTAATATTTAGAGTTTTATCTAAATTACTTTATACATGGATACTACCAAATTTGTCCACATAATTTAATGATAACATAGATTTATATGATGAAAAGTCTTCTATATGACAATTTTCATGAAAAACCTTATCTAGCATATTCATGAAATAATTTTGTGCCTATTCAAATAGTGAGGAAAATCAGATTTTATTTTCTTTGTCATCTTGTTTGAAATAAATTACTTTTGATATTTTCAGAACAAGTTGTATCATTTCATTATCATCTTCATCATCAATCCATTCATTATCTTTTAATTCAGTAATTGTTCTAGCAAGAGGATAAAATGTAAAATTATTTGTTGCATTTATATTAGAAATTATGATATTACCATATCTACAACTAATAAATGCATCAGTCATGGATAACCAAGTCCTTCCTAATATTAATGGATATCCTTCTAAGTTGGTTTTAGGTGTAAGAACCATACATCAATTGGGTATTCCCAATACTCCAAAGATACGAGAATATCTTCTAGTACACCTTTTGGTTTTATGGTGGATCTATTTGCTAATTGTATAATAGTTGGTGTATAGCAAAGATTGCTTAATTGTAACTCATCCATTGTATTCTGTGTCCTTACATTTATAGTTTCCCCTGTATCAATAATTGCATTTGGAATTGCAATATTATTAATGTGAATTTTTAGAATGGGACTTCATGGGTCTAAATATTTTTTTCTATAAAAGTTATTCCCATTAATATATCTGCTAGCTTTCCAATGAGATGTACTTTATGTGGTTCTTTCCTTTTTCTTCCTAGTTTTTTATACACAATTACTTTATTGTTTTCGCATATATAGGAATATATTTTATTGCTTGCAACAAGGGAATTTGAATACAAATGTTCCTTAATTCATCTAACATATCATAGTATGATGGAATTTATTTATTTTCTACATTCTCATCTATTTTTAATCTTTTTGGAAAGGAGGATTTTGAGAAGATGTAGAAGATTGATTTATTGGAGGAATAAGGGCTTTTATAGTATCATTACTTTTCATAGGAAACTCTTCATCTTTGTCTTATTCAATGATTATTGGAGAATATTTATGATGTATTCTTCCTGACCTAAGATGTATATCATTAAAATTTAGAGTAATCATATAAGTTTATGAATGTTTAGGCTCAATAATATAAGCGGGTTGAGAAACTTCATTATTGGGGTTTGCAAGTGGTTGTGCAAGTAGTTGGGTAGGTCTATGTGGAGATTGTGTAGATTGTAACTGAAGTGATTGGATGGAATTTTATTGTGTTTGCGGTAGATAAGGTTGATATGATTGTTGGGGTTGATCTTGAAGATATTGGGGATATGATGGATAATAATGAGGATTATTTCCCCCATATACTCCTCGTAAAATTTGTTGCCAAGGATGATTTTGAGTTTCAAGTGGCCATGGTTTCCAAGGTAATGTTGTATTCCAATTAATTTTAGGATATTGTTGACAAGCATAAAATTGTTGAGTAGGATCTTGGATAGTGCATGGTTTTCGAGCCTGCTAAGGTTCTCTTGGTGCTACAAAGCAAAGTTGATCTGAAGTTTCATTTGTTCCATTATCCTCTTGATAAACTACTTTTTTACTACAAGAGATAGGAAATCTTTTGTCGTGTGTTTTTTTGCACAAATAATGCATATTTCAATGTTATCTAAGGGAATTTCTTTCAAAGGATGTTTTTTTTTCTACATCTAGGACAAAATATAGATATTGTAGCATTTTCTGCCTTTTGTTTATTTTGAACTCTTACAAAATCAATTTGTTCACTTAAATTTTCAAGAATATCAGTTTTGAAATTCTAATAAATGTCCAAGTTCGGCTTTACTTACTATACTAGATGAAAATTTACTTACCCTATCCGTAGTTGGGTCTCGGGAACCTTTATCAAATATTGCTCTTCCTCGTGATATATGCTTGCATAATTCACAAAAATTTTCATAAGTAAGTTGGGATATATCTTCTTTACCCAGCAACTCAAGATATCAATCCATTCATCTATAATTCCTTGAAGTAAAAGAGTTTTGAGAGTTTCAAATCCTAATTTATGTTTATTTTCCCTTTTGACATTATAAAAAAACCTTTCCATAAAATCTTCAATATTTTCGTCCTCTTTTTGACTCATTTTAAAATTTTATTCCTTAAGATCATATTCAATGTGATAATATTTATATTTTTCTAGAAAAAGTTGTCTCATTGCATCCCATGATTTTAAATAGTTTCTTCATTATCGTCATTTCCATCTCCTCATATTCCTCCTCCAGGTGGATTCCTTCTTGTCCTCTAGGTGGATTCCTTCTTGTCCTCCAAGTGGAGTCCTTCTTATCCTCCAAGTGAAGGTCTTCTATCACCTCCCCCTCCACCTCCTAAAAGTATTTTCGTTCCATTCCCAGTTCAATTAGGAGGTGTTATCTCTCCTCCCTCAACCAATGATTCTTTATAACTAAGAGAATATGGTTATTCTATTGGATTTTCCTCAATTCGTTCTTCAATTATTGGTTCTCCAAAGAAGTTTTCTTATTCTTCTTATTCAGTTGATATCTCAAGCTCTTTCGCAAAAAATTGTTATCTTGTTGAAGGAGAGAGAAAGATAGCTTCTTTTGTTGAATATGGTGGTCCTTATCTAGCTTTGATTTCAAATATTTTCACTTCAAGGTACCTTCTTCCACTTGCAACAGCATGAATACGTGAAGTGGATGTTGATGTGGTTCTTAGTGCACCATGTGAACTTGTGGGGGTGGTAGGTGGATGTGTTGAAGTGGTTCTACCTCTAATAAATCTACCTCTTGAATCCCTTTATGTAAACATGCACTCTATTTATCATGCTTACTCGTGCAACTAATTAAAATGCAACATCCAAGGCTTTGGAGGAACCTCACTATGGTGATGTGCAATTTCTTACCTCCTAGCTTATAATTTTTCCTTACCCAAAGTTGTGTAATTTAAAAGCATCTTAAATTAAAAACTAAATCCTATGTACACTTCCCCAGTAACACCACCAAAAATTCCAGTCAATTCAATTGTACCAAAATTATGCTATATTTATTTCATAAATATAGGTTAGTAAACTTATAAATTGTGCAACAAAGTATATGCAAGGATTAATTTCTAATTTTCTGATCTATGCTAATATTGCCACCAGTAAAATAATGTTGGGACAAGTTTCGACATGTTGCTCAAGGTTATTTCCCAAACAAGTAATACAAGGCTCAGTCCTTGTGATCCAACTTTTAGTATATGTAAATATTGAATAGCAAAAAAATGTTGGGGAAAGTTTCAACATGTTTCTCAAGGTTCTTGTCTAAACAAGTTTCTTAGGGTTCTTGCCTAAAAAAGAATTGAGAGGGGTGGGGCCTAGAGGTGAGATTTGAAAGCTCATTTGGCTAGATTTGGTCAAAGGAAGCCTCAATTAAAGTTTAAAGGGGGGGAATGTTATGTGAAACCTGTCTCTATGAAATATTCAGATTTGTTAGGTCAACAATGGTGATTTTGGGCACATGGTATTTGTGACACATGGTATTGAGCTTGTGGATTACATGTTATGAAGCCTTTAAAAAGCCTGAGGAAACTCCATTGTAATATGCCTAGAGGTTAGTGGTGAGGGATCATCTAGATGGCTTGTCTAGGTTTGGTCAAGGGACTAAAGAATATTCTTTAGCTAGTCTTTCCGCAAGGTTTTTCCAATATCAATCTTTTTTCATGATTTATTTGTTGGTGTTATGTGTGATTATTGTAGTATCATTATTTATCTTGTATTTCTTAATTCTATCACATATGAGGTGGTGCAATATGAGGAAGTGAACCATGAATCAACCCCATGGGAACAAGAGCTATGGTTCACATTATGTTACATATACTAAGGTCAATTGAATAGTAGTGTGTTGAAAATAGCAACAAGAAATGCTAAAAATAGAATTGCTAAAAATAGCACTATTATAAATAGCAGTTCAGACAGTGTTGAACTTAGCACCAATGGATGAAAAAATGGAAGTGATAAAAATAGCATTCTATAAATAGCATTTTGGGATACCTTCCTATTTTAGTCAGTCCCTAAACTAAAATAGTGAAGTAAAATTCGAATTTGATCTTAGCAGTTGTTTGTAAAATAATTAATTAATTCATCTTGAGTTAGTTATAAGGAAAATCAAATATGAAGTCTATGTGGGGACATGCAACAATTTCTCCATTAATTGAGGAATTTATCCATCAGTTAAAGAGATACGGATGAGTTGTGATATTGAGTTGTAATTAGTTGGGTCAGTTAACTTAATCAAGTCCAGTTAGATTAATTCAAACAGTTTGTTGAATTAATGTAAGTTCAGTTAGTTAATGCTTGCATGCATGTAACTACTGCACTTCAGATAACTGAGTATTCTCTCATAAATAACTCATGCATGTCAGTTCAGACAGAGACCCAGTTGAGATGAGATGGAGGGGCAATGTACTATCAGTTGCTAAAATATTCCATTGTGAATATTCCTGGCATGCAGAAGGAATTCTTTCCTTGAGGATTGTGCAGTTACTTCTTCAGGTTTAGTGAGTGTGATGAGGCCAATTCACACATGTGACATCATTGGACCCCAAGAAAAACTGCACAAGGAAATAGGAGGCTTGGAGGGCTTGAGGAGGACATATACTATGTCTATTCAGTGTGTGAGTTGTATTTTTTTATTGCAGAGAGAGCGGGATAGCTTGAGAGTTGATTCTTTTTGTAACTTGAACAAAATTTCCACTTGTATGATAATACAGAGATTTTGGTTTTAGGTTGAGGCTTTCCCCGGGTTATTTCTTCTGTGTTATGTGTGATTGATTTCTCATTCTTAGTTATATGTGGTCTCTTGATCTTGCTCAATTCGATTCAGCTTCCGCAAAGTGTTGTAGAAGTACATCTTGTATTGTGTTTTAGTATATTGCATAATATGTTGATCTACAGTGGGAATTTCTACATGATATCAGAGCAAAGGTGATCAAGGCGAAGAACAGTATACAAGAAGAAGGAGAAGTTCGAAGTTTGTGGTTCCTGAATATAGAAATTGAGTTCTTATCACATCTCCATTTCACCAATGGCGTTCAGTGGTTTAAGACTCGAGTATGCCCTTGATGGCAGCTTGAATTATATAGCTTGGAAGGATTGCATGGAGGTAGTATTAGAGGATAACGGTCTAAAGGACTTCATTGATCAAGAATTCCCCAAGCCTACTAATGCTACTCAACTGGCACAATGGAAGAAATGTGTGGCTAGAGCAAGGAGAATCCTCCTGGAGGGAGTTCGAGACCACATTGTCTCGAGCCTCCATGGGGAGGAGACACCGTTTTCGATGTGGAAAATATTGAAAGATCTATATTATAATAGCAGTGATCAGAGGAAGCTGGAGATGAAAGACAAGCTTCGTAAGATCAAGTGTGAAAAGGGTGACATGATCTCTACATATATGAACAAGATCACCGCCTACAGGGATGAGCTTGGAAGTGTAGGGATCATGACTTTTGATGATGACATGGTGAGTCTTTCACTCCTCGGTCTTCCTAAGAGCTAGCATAGCTACCAAGACTCAGTTAATGGAAGAGAAAAACTACCAGATTGGGAACGACTGTGGTCGGATCTAATGCAGGAGGAAATAAGAAGAGCACCAAAGATGGATCCTCATCGAAGCAAGATGATGAGGTCTAGCCTTAGCAAGTAAGGCGGGGAAAGGGAAAGGGAAGGTGTCCCATTCCAAATCCAGTTCTTCCCATGGTGGGAAGAAGATTGAAAAATCGAAAGTGTGATGCTTTTATTGTCATGAAGTGGGCCATTATGCTACGAATTGTCCACGGAAGAAATCCAAGAAGGGTTCCTCGAAGGGATCTGATGGTGAGGCACTAGCCTCACAGTTTGAGCTGTATTTCTCACTTATCACATGCATGGTTTCATCCATGGTGGGATGTGTGTGGTACCTGGACAATGGATCTTCATTCCACATGTCAGGTGAAAAGAATCTTTTTAATACCTTGGAGGAGAAGGATCTCTAGATGCGGATCAAGATGGGCGATGATGGAAAGTAGCATGTCTCAAGTGAAGGTACAATTGTGTTTCATAGGGAGCATGGAGCTCCCCTCACCCTGACTGATGTAAAGTATGTACCAAGTCTGAAGAAGAATCTTGTGTCTGTTGCTATACTAGAAGATAAAGGCTATGATGTAGTCTTTAGTAAAGGAAATGTATTCCTGAGGCATATCAGTACTGGACAAAAAAAGGGAATAGGGATTCGAGTCAAGAATCTCTACAAGCTATAGGTAGACGAATGTGCTGCTTTGAGTTCCAAAGCTGAGATGGTGCAGAGCCAAGATGTTGGCAAGCTATGGCACAGAAGATTGGGCCACTTTCACCATGGAGCCCTGAGATCATGCAGCAGATTTCTACTGGGTTACCCAAGGGAAAATTTGAGCAGATGACTACATGCAAAGGTTGTACCTTGGGTAAGTATGTGAAATCTTCCTTTCCGGATCGAGATGGTAGAGTTGGAGCAATCCTAGAGCGAGTTCACTCAGATGTTTGTAGACCTCTCTCTACAGCCTCCACCTCTAAACAAAGGTACTATGTTATTTTTATTGATGATTTTTCTCGTAGATGCTAGATCTACTTTATGCAAAAGAAGGATCATACCTTCTTAAGGTTTTGTGAGTTTAAAGCCTTGGTAGAGAAATAATCTGGAAAGAAAATAAAAGCCTTGCGTAGCGACAATGGTGGAGAGTATGTCTCCCAACAGTTTAAAGACTTCTGCGCTACAGAAGGTATTAAACGGGAACTGACGACACCCCATAACCCACAGAAAAATGGGGTGGCCGAAAGGAAGAACAGATCGATTGTGGGAGAAGCTCGAGCGATGTTACATGACCAAAGCCTGCCACGACATTTGTGGGTTGAGGCATGCAATATAGCATTATACTTGCAAAACAGAAGGCCACACCATATACTGGGAATGAAGACACCTATGGAGGCCTATTCCGAGAAGTGACCTGATGTAAGTCACTTCCGAATATTTAGATCATCAGTTTACTATCATGTGACCAAAGATGCTAGGAAGAAGCTAGACCCAATAGCTGAGTTGGGAATACTTGTAGGGTACACGGATACACCCCACAACTATTGGGTGTACCTACCTTCCACTCAGAGGACAGTGGTATGTAGGGATCTAAAGTTTGACGAGCAGAAAGCCATGCAAGTGTCACTTGAGAGGGAGCTCAAGTTGCATGCAGATGAGGAACCTTCAGTTCCTGAGGAGGAGGAGCCTTAGATTGATGCAAAGTAGCCGCATGCAGAGGATCTGGGAGTGGATACATCAACTCATGCTGAGACTTCTAGAGATGGGTAAAAATGCTCAAGGGAAGCTAACAGGATGATGTTGGATGCACAGGAGAATGTGGGACAACCATCTTCTCAACGCAGACAGAGGAGGTCACCCAAGAAATACACTGGGTACATGGCCCTAGTTGGAGAGTGTGTAGATACTGAACCTTCTTCATTCGAGGAGGCAGTGCAGCAACCAGTCTGGGTTGATGTAATGGTAGAGGAGTACGACTCTATCATTCGGAACAGTGTGTGGGATACTGTCCCAAGACCTCAGGGCAAGTCAGTGGTGAGTTCTAGATGGCTTTACAAGGTAAAGCAGGTAGCTGATGGCAATGTTGAGAAACATAAGGCAAGGTTTGTTGCCCAGGTTTTCTCATAGGTCAAGGGGATCGACTACAATGAGACTTTTTCTCCTATAGCAAGGTACTCATTGATTAGATCGATATTGGCACTATCAGCTCATATGGGGTGGAAGATCCACCAAATGGATGTGAAGTAGCATTCCTCAATGGGAGTATTGAGGAGGTGTACATTGAGCATTCAGAGGGTTTTGAGACCTTCTATCGTGAGTTGCATGTGTACCAACTCAAGAGGGCTTTGTATGGGTTGAAGCAAGCACCCTATTATGAAACCAGTGCACAAAAATATAGAAAAGATAGATCAATGCCTTAGAAATAAGCCTCTTTGAGGGGGAAACCTCCTTTACATTACACAAATGAACAATTCTTGGATGATACAAATGACAAGACCTCATTTCTATATATAGGAGTCCAAGGGGTCATAATATAATCAGAGGCAACGTAACAATAATAATGAAGGGACATATAACAATGTGGGCCTCTATGGGGCACAATTAGTATAATATGGGGACTACATGGGTACAATAATATAATAAGGGGGTTGTACTAATAACAATAATGGGTTACACTAGTAGTATAGGGGTCTAACATGCCCCTCTCCTTCAAAAAGTGTTGTCCTCAACGCTTGAGTAGTTCTTGATTCTTATGTAGAAAATTATTGTCCTCCCATGTGGAATCTTCAGCGGGTAAGTTCTTCCACTTGATGAGATACTTTGAAATTGGTCGATTTCATAGATATTGGGTTCTTGATTCTGTGACTGCTCCAGATTCCAATATGATTTTTCCTTCCTCTTCAAGTTCTGGCAATATTGTTTGAGTTGGAATCTTCTGCAACTTTTGAATGAGTGGCCACACTTCTTCGTCCTTCTTCCATTCATCCCTTGCTTAGTTTATCCAATCTGGTTGGATAATAGAAATAACACAAAACAATGCTTCCACATCCTCATCCTTTCTTGAGAGTGCATCTGCAACAAAATTTTGCTTCCATTTTCTATAGATGATGTCAAAGTCATAATCCAACATATTTGTGACCCATTTTTTCTGTTCTTCTAAAGATAATATTTGTAAAAAGTATCTAAGACTATCATGATCCATTTTTACCTTGAAGTGTCTTCCCATTGGGTAAAGTCGCCATTTCTTAAGTGCATGTAGTATTGCCAACATTTCCTTCCCATAAATAGCTTGCTTGAGATGTAGTCGTAAAATTACCCAATCACCTACATCAAAACATTTTTCACTGCGATGTTGATCTACCTGTTGTTTCATTTGATTCTGCACCAAAGTGGCGTTATACTTTAAAAGTTGGAGAACTTGTTGTTGATGCTCGATGTGACCTTTCACTGCTTGAACCTTTTTCTTCTTATATGTCCTTCTATCTTTAAAGTTTGAGGAGTGGTAATTTCTTCCAAGGCTTTACAAGATATGGTCGGATTCATTTCTTGATGCTTGATGTGATTTTTCACTTTTTGAACATTTTTCTTCTTGATATGTCCTTCTATCCCGATAGTTTGAGGAGTGGTAATTCCGACCAATGCATTACAAGATATGGTTGGATTCATTTCTTCTTTCTCGATGTGATCTTTCACTTCTTGAACCTTTTTCTTCTCGATATGTCCTTCTATCTTAATAGTTTGAGGAGTAGTAATTCTTTCGAATGCTCTACAAGATATGGTCGGATTCATTTCTTCTTTCTCAGGGGTTGGTTCCTAGTGTATATACTCTGCTTTTGACGTTCTTAATCCTTTTCTTCCTCCTCTCCACAATCAATGTAAAATAATTTCTTCTCAGCACACTTCTGACCTTTAATGTATTTGTTATCACAATTGTAACAAAGCCCCTTTTTTCTTTTTTCTTCCAATTGTTGTGGTGTAACCCTTGTAGGTTGTGGAAGGCTAGGAGAAACAACACTTCCATCTTTATAGTTGTGAGGGGTAGACTTCCTTGTCGCCATAATTTAGCTTTCAATTTTTCTTGCCAACTTGAATGCCTCCTCCAATGAATCAGGTTCCCAAAAACGAACCTCATGTTGAACGTTATGCTTTAAAGTCCGTATGAAGACATCAATCCTTTGATTCTCTGTAATATAATTTACCCTTCTATTCAATTTTTTAAAGTCCTCAATGTTCTCTTCCATTGAACCCTTTTGTTTGAGATTTATCAATTGGCTAAAGAAGGAGTTTCTCTTTGTATCCTCATAATGTGCTATCATTTCCTCCATGAAAATTGACCACGTGAGAAGTGGATTATGAGAACAAAGCCCTTTATACCATAAAAATTGATTCGGTTCTAAATAATTAGATGCAATACATACCTTTTGTAATAGTGGTACACCATGTAGATCAAAATATTTCTTCATCTGTAGTATCCAATTTACTGGATCCTTGCCATCAAACTTCCTCATCTCCTTTTTTCTTGATTTTAGGAGCTCGATCTTGAAATGACTATAACTCTGTAATTTCGGATCTTCCAGTTCTAAAATCACGATCTGCAGTAGCCCTTTACGTCCTCTTTCCAATGCCACCAGTCTGATCCAAATTGGATTCTCCAAGGAAAAGTTATGCCAAATCTCCCATAGTGACCTGATTATAGACTAGTTGAGTAGAGCGAACTTGTACGACGTGACACATGTCACTGTTTCAACCTTTGGATCTAAAAAATGTATACAAGAAATTGCAGTCCGTCCTCTTTCTATAACTTCTTACGAAATTTCAATTTGATGCCTAGAGAGAAAGTTATGATGATTTTCCCCATGTCACATGTCTAGAATGTAATTCGGGGGTCTGTAAAAACCCTAACTTCCTCAAACTATATCTCCGAAAATATAGTGAGACAGGATCTGAAATTTGGAGCCAAGATTCAGACCAATTTCATCTCAAATGGGTTTTTTCTTAGCTTTTGAAACTTCGTAGCGAAATAGTTATAGTGAAAATCCCATGATGACCTATTTGGAGTAGTGAAACCCTAGAATCCACAGCTCTGATACCAAATGTTATGAAACCAGCGCACAAAAAGATAGAAGAGATAGATCAACACCTTAGAAATAAGCCTCTTTGAGGGGAAACCTCCTTTACATTACACAAATGGACAATTCTTGGATGATACAAATGACAAGACCTCCTTTCTATATATAGGAGTCTAAGGGGTCATAATATAATCAGAGTCGACATAACAATAATAA